>WNGS01169217.1:23183929-23227074 GCA_020271785.1 Procambarus virginalis
TAGGTCTGGTGTGGCGTGCCTTCCTGCAGTTCATCTCGATAACATGACTTGTTTTTCATCATATCCCTGTTTCTGGGTCACTTCCGACTGTTTGGTGGGGGATTGTGAGATTACCATCAAATCACAATCTTCCTCCCATCAACTGTCAAAAGCTAATCCTGATGTATAAAGCTTGTGCACTCATTGATAACCCGATTTCCCAGGTCTTCAGACTTCCATTTCCCGGCTTTATTAGGAGTGCCACTACCCCTCCCTGTCTCTGTGTCCACTCTTTTCTTATCACCTGGTACCCTCAGGAAAGATTGCATCTGAGCATGCTCATAATAGTCCATCAGAAAAATTGCAAACTAGCCCACAGAATGAGAGCGAAGCTGCTGATCCATGGGGGACCTAATCATGGAGAGATAATTGGGAATCAAGGAATCCCCATGGAGGGGACGAAACGTGGGAGCAAAATTAGTAGATGTTATAGACAGGAATTTCCTAACACAGCATGTGAAGGAAGACACAATGGAAAGAGGAGGAATGCCCGAGCCTATTAGACCTGATTTTCACCCAGAACGTTGAAGATATCGAGAATTTGGAGCATGAAATACCTCTAGGGGCCAGTGACCATTGTGTCCTAGTCTTTGACTACATGATGGAATTCAAACTTGTGACCATGGGACAAGAGATCTGGGAAAGGAGAGTTGACTACAGGAAAGGGGACTATAGGAGGATAAGGGACTATCTGGGAGAAGTGCAGTGGGAGGAAGAAATTAGAGAAAAAACAGTCCAAGATATGATGGACCTAGTCATACAGAAATGCCAAGAGCCGAAGAGAGATTTATATACCACAGTAAAGGGAAAAAATAAGAAGGAATATAATAACCCTGGTTTAATAGACAGTGTCAGGAAGCAAAATGGCCAGCAGGCGGGAGTGGAGGAAATACAGAAAGACAAAAGACAGAGGACAACAGGATCAGATGCAACAGAGCTAGGACGATTACATTACATCAGACGGACATCGGAAAGGGACTATGAGAACGATATTGCAATCAAAGCGAAAAAACAACCTACTACTACACAGTCATATAAGAAGAAAAATGTCGTGAACGACCAAGTGACAAGACTAAGGAAGCAGAGGGGACATATACTGAAAGTGACAAGGAAATCTGTGAGGCACTGAATGCCAGTTTCCATGGAGTGTTCACTAACCGAGCCCGAGCAGCTCCCCATTGTTGGAAGGGGTTTACCCCTAGATGAAAGACTATCAGATATAGAGGTGACAGTAGAGGAGGTAATGAACAGTTGACAACTCTAGATGCATCTAAAGCAGTAGGACCAGACAAAGTATCACCGTGGATACTAAGAGAAGCAGCAGGCCTCAGCGTGCCTCTGGCAATGATCTTTAATGAGTCCTTATGTCGGGAGAATTGCCCAGTTGCTGGAAGAAGGCAAATGTCGTGCCGATCTTCAAGAAAGGCGATAGGGAGGAGGCACTTAACTATAGACCTGTATCACTGACAAGCATCCCCTGTAAAATACTGGAAAGAATAATTAGGCTACGACTGGTTGCACACCTGGAGAACATTAGATTTGTGAACAAGCATCAACATGGTTCTGGACAGGAAATCGTGCCTAACAAACCTTCTGGAATTCTATGATAAAATAACGAGGATAAGACAGGACAGAGATGGTTGGGCAGACTGCATATTTCTGGACTGCCAAAAGCCTTTGATACAGTACCGCACATGAGACTGCTATTCAAACTCGAGAGGCAGGCGGGGGTAGGGGAAAGGTCCTAGCATGGATAAGGAACTACCTAACAGGAAGGAGCCAAAGAGTTACGGTAAGGGCGAGAAGTCGGACTGGCGAACAGTAACAAGTGGAGTACCACAAGGATCGGTGCTGGGACCAATTCTATTTCTTGTATATGTTAACGACATGTTTACGGGTGTAGAGTCCTACATGTCGATGTTTTGCGGATGACGCAAAGTTGATGAGAAGAGTTGTGACAGATGAGGATTGCAGGATCCTCCAGAGGACCTGAACAGGTTGCAGAGATGGTCAGAGAAATGGCTACTGGAATTCACACACGAGCAAATGTAAAGTTATGGAAATGGGACTAGAGATAGGAGACCAAAGGGACAGTACACAATGAAGGGAACAGCCTACCTGTGACGACGCGCGAAAGAGACCTGGGTGTGGACGTAACACCTAATCTATCTCCTGAGGCACATATAAATAGGATAACGACAGCAGCGTACTCTACACTGGCAAAAGTTAGAACATCATTCAGAAACCTAAGTAAGGAGGCATTTAGGGCTCTTTACACTGCCTACGTGAGCCAGTCTTAGAGTATGCCGCCTCATCATGGAGTCCCCATCTAAAGAAGCACATAATGAACTGGAAAAGGTTCAGAGGTTTTGCAACGAGACTCGTCCCAGAGCTACGAGGGATGGGGTATGAGGAGCGCCTGGGGGAACTATGCCTTACGACACTAGAAAGAAGAAGGGAGAGGGGGGACATGATAGGAACGTAAATAAAATACTCAGAGGGATTGACAGAGTGGACATAGACGAAATGTTCACACGGAATAGTAACAGAACGAGGGGACATGGATGGAAGTTAGAAACTCAGATGAGTCACAGAGATGTTAGGAATTTTTCTTTCTTTTAAGCGTGAGAGTAGTTGGAAATGGAATGCACTTAAGAACAGGTTGTGGAAGCCAATACTATTCATAATTTAAACCAGGTATGAGGGAAATGGGATAGGAGTCATTGCTGTAAACACTGATGCTCGAAAGGCGGGATCCAAGAGTCAATGCTCGATCCTGCAGACACATATAGGTGGAGTACATATAGGTGAGTACACACACACTCAATTACCCAGATAGTCTTTACTCCATTACAAGTGGAGTCCCGCGGGGTCAGTCCTTGGACCTATACTGTTTTCTGGGATATGTAAATGATCTCCCAGAGGATATAGATTCGTTCCTCTCAACGTTTGCCGACGATGCAAAATTATGAAGAGGATTGAAACAGGGATGATAGTAGGAGGCTACAGATGACCTAGACAGACTGAGTGAATGGTTCAACAATTGCTGTTGAAGTTCAACCCAAGTAAATGCAAAGTAATGAAACTAGGCAGTGGAAACAGGAGGCCAGACACAGGATACAGAATAGGAGATGAAGTACCAAATGAAAAAGACAGAGAGAAGAATCTAGGATTGATATCAGACCAAACCTGTCTCCTGAAGCCCACATAAAGAGAATAACTCTGCGGCATATGCGAGGCTGGCTAACATAAGAACAGCGTTCAGGAACCTGTGTAAGGAATCATTCACAATTTTGTACACCACATATGTAAGACCAATCCTGGAGTATGCGGCCCCAGCATGGAGCCCGTACCTTGTCAAGCACAAGACGAAGCAGGAAAATTCCAAAGTATGCTACTTGACTAGTCTCAGAACTAAGAGGCATGAGTTTATGAGGAAAGGACTGCGGAAAATGCACCTTACGACACTTGAAGACAGAAGAGTATGGGGGAACATGATCACAACCTACAAAATCCTCAGGGGAATCGACCGGGTAAACAGGGAAACTATGCAACACTGGTGGGACGCGAATAAGAACACAGGTGGAAACTGAGTACCCACATGAGCCACAGAGACGTTAGAAGGAACTTTTTCAGTGTCAGAGTAGTTAACGGATGGAATGCATTAGGCAGTGATGTGGTGGAGGCTGACTCCATACACTTTTCAAAGGTAGATATGATAGAGCCCAGTAGGCTCAGGAACCTTACCATACACCAGTTGATTGACAGTTGAGAGGCGGGACCAAAGAGCCAAAGCTCAACCCCCGCAAGCACAATTAGGTGAGTACAATTAGGTGAGTACCACACACACACACACACAACACACCCACAACACACACCACACCACACACACACAACACACACCACACACACACACCCACACACACACCACACACACTCACACACACACACACACCCACACACCACACACACCACACCCACACAACTTTGTACTCCATACACAGTTTCAAAAGTAGATATGAAAGTGCTCGAGAAGCTCGGAATCTGTACAACAGTTGGGTGACGGTTGAGAGACGGGACCGAAGAGCCAAAGCTCAACCCCCACAAGCACAACTAGGTGAGTACAACTATGTAAGTACACACGCGCACACGCGCGCGCGCAAACAAGCAATGATCTATTGCCTAAACATCGATGAATCCTTAGTCAAGCTGATCTCCCCCTAAGACCCCTAACGACTTTGTTGTCCTTCTGGTGGTCTGATCGATAGCAGGTAACTACATGACCTCCTGGTGGTGCACAGGAATATGTTCCACTGCTACTCAAGACCTCCTGTGGGGCACAGGAATATGTTCCACTGCTACTCTAAACCTCCTGGTGGTGCACAGGAATATGTTCCACAGCTACTCTAAACCTCCTGGTGGTGCACAGGAATATGTTCCACTGCTACTCAAGACCTCCTGGTGGTGCACAGGAATATGTTCCACTGCTACTCAAGACCTCCTGGTGGTGCACAGGAATATATTCCACTGCTGCTCAAGACCTCCTGGTGATGCACAGGTATACATTTCATTGCTGCTCATGACCTCCTGGTGGGGCACAGGAATATGTTCCACTGCTACTCAAGACCTCCTGGTGGTGCACAGGAATATGTTCCACTGCTACTCAAGACCTCCTGGTGGTGCACAGGAATATGTTCCACTGCTACTCAAGACCTCCTGGTGGTGCACAGGAATATATTCCACTGCTGCTCAAGACCTCCTGGTGATGCACAGGTATACATTTCATTGCTGCTCATGACCTCCTGGTGGGGCACAGGAATATGTTCCACAGCTACTCAAGACCTCCTGGTGGTGCACAGGAATATGTTCCACTGCTACTCTAAACCTCCTAGTGGTGCACAGGAATATGTTCCACTGCTACTCAAGACCTCCTGGTGGTGCACAGGAATATGTTCCACTGCTACTCAAGACCTCCTGGTGGTGCACAGGAATATGTTCCACTGCTACTCAAGACCTCCTGGTGGTGCACAGGAATATATTCCACTGATACTAACATAATACAGAAATAACTTACTCCAACAAACATCAAAAGCAACAGAATTCTATTTTCAAAAGACCTGCATGACGCATGGCTATATTTGACACCCTTGTATGACGCAAGGTTATATTCGACAGACCTGCATGACGCAATGGGATTTAATTTAACTGAAAAAGGTATAAATATTTAATCAAATAAACACTTATTCTCTCTTTCTTCACTGATTCACGTGTTTGTTCTTCTCTCCTGTGTCTTAGCTTTTTTACACAACTGTTTTAAAGCGTTTTTGCTCTTAATTTCCTCTTTATTTTATACTTTTTTATATTTGTTTACAATCAACAGACAGTAACCACACTAACGTAATGTATAAATGACAAAATCCGTCAGAGCCTCTTCACGGGTCCTATAGATTCTCTCACTGATCACAGAATCAACTACGTTTTCAAATATATTATACAACACAGAACACCCACACAAAAAACTGAGCTCTTGCATGACAAATATCTCAATGAACATTCAGTGTGACATGATCGAAGCGAAGCTAAAGGCTACCTTGCAGTTACTTTGCAATGATTTTGGGGCTCAACTTTCCCGCGGCCCGGTCCTCGACCAAGCCTCATACACATGGTATATATCATTTATTTTCCGTGGGAAGTCCCCCCTGACCCCACCCCCAGAGAGCAGAGATATCTAAGCGTGAACACGAAGCTAAAGCCTAAAAATCCACCCACGGTCTCGTTGGATTCAACCCGCACACTATAATCTCTGAGATTTTTGTGCTTCAAGCCAGCGCAAGCCAGCAGAACGGTGATGATCGTGACTGCCAAAGCTCGTGATGAGTGCACCAGGAGGATGGACAGTGCACAAGGAGGGTGGACAGTATACCAGGAGGGTGGACAGTGCACAAGGATGGTGGACAGTGTACCAGGAGGGTGGACAGTACACAAGGATGGTGGACAGTGTACCAGGAGGGTGGACAGTGTACCAGGAGGGTGGACAGTGTACCAGGAGGGTGGACAGTGTACCAGGAGGGTGGACAGTGCACCAGGAGGGTGGACAGTGTACCAGGAGGGTGGACAGTGTACCAGGAGAGTGGACAGTGTACCAGGAGGGTGGACAGTGTACCAGGAGGGTGGACAGTGCACCAGGAGGGTGGACAGTGTACCAGGAGGGTGGACAGTACACAAGGATGGTGGACAGTGTACCAGGAGGGTGGACAGTGTACCAGGAGGGTGGATAGTGCACCAGGATGGTGGACAGTGTACCAGGAGGGTGGGCAGTACACAAGGATGGTGGACAGTGTACCAGGAGGGTGGACAGTGCACCAGGAGGATGGACAGTGCACCAGGAGGGTGGACAGTACACCAGGAGGATGGACAGTGTACCAGGAGGGTGGACAGTGCACCAGGAGGGTGGACAGTGTACCAGGAGGGTGGACAGTGTACCAGGAGGGTGGACAGTGTACCAGGAGGGTGGACAGTGTACCAGGAAGGTGGACAGTGTACCAGGAAGCTGGACAGTGCACCAGGATGCTGGACAGTGCACCAAGATGCTGGACAGTGCACCAGGATGCTGGACAGTGCACCAGGAGGGTGGACAGTGTACCAGGAAGCTGGACAGTGCACCAGGATGCTGGACAGTGCACCAAGATGCTGGACAGTGCACCAGGATGCTGGACAGTGCACCAGGATGCAGGACAGTGCACCAGGATGCTGGACAGTGCACCAGGATGCTGGACAGTGCACCAGGATGCTGGACAGTGCACCAGGATGCAGGACAGTGCACCAGGAAGCTGGGTAGTGCACCAGGATGCAGGACAGTACACCAGGATGCTGGACAGTGCACCAGGATGCTGGACAGTGCACCAGGATGCTGGACAGTGCACCAGGATGCAGAACAGTGCACCAGGATGCTGGACAGTGCACCAGGATGCTGGACAGTGCACCAGGATGCTGGACAGTGCACCAGGATGCAGGACAGTGCACCAGGATGCTGGACAGTGCACCAGGATGCTGGACAGTGCACCAGGATGCAGGACAGTGCACCAGGAAGCTGGGTAGTACACCAGGATGCAGGACAGTGCACCAGGATGCTGGACAGTGCACCAGGATGCTGGACAGTGCACCAGGATGCAGGACAGTGCACCAGGATGCTGGACAGTGCACCAGGAAGCTGGGTAGTGTACCAGGGGTCTTGTGAGTGCACCATTAGGCTTAGTAGTGCACCAGGAGGCTTGGAAGTGCCCCAGGAGGCTGGGTAGTGCACCCGGATGCTGCACAGTGCACCAGAATGCTGGGTAGTACACCAGGATGCTGGTCAGTGCACCAGGAAGCTGGGTAGTGCACCAGGGGGCTTGTGAGTGCACCATTAGGCTTAGTAGTGCACCTGGAGGCTTGGAAGTGCCCCAGGAGGATATAGTGTGCACCAAAAGCATAGCCACTCATCTATCAGGCTGGTCAGTACAACAATGACGAGACAGTGATATATAAAAATAGAGAGACAAAGATAGATAAATTCACGTATGAAACATATAAACAAAGAGAGAGGAGGAGATACAATATAAACAAATCATATTAGTCACTAAACCACTTGGTATATACATTGGGAGGAGGGTAATTTATTTCTTAGATAAATTGAATTGATCAAGCACAGTGCAACAATATCAATGCCCCGTTATGCATTGGAACGTAAACATAAGTATTCACAGAGGTAATAATCTTGATCTAACCACTTTCCCCCTCCCCCCACACGATAGGTTATTGGTGGAACAAGCTATGTCATTGATTTCAAAGATGGTGGCAGGTAACTATTTCCACTTGTCTACCTCCCTGTTGCTAAACCCTCATTTCCCAGATATCTTTCTGATCTGAATTTATCCAGCTTAAAGTCATTGTTGTGGGTTTTGGCAGGATGGGATGGTTCAGGTTAAGTCTGAAAATTGTTGTGGGTTTTGGCAGGATGGGATGGTTCTGACTAAGTCTGAAAATTTCAAAGGCCTTGCCCCTGTCATCCCTGTTGATAGACCTCATCAACCAGAAGACTTCAAGCACGTCTGTCATCGCTCTGTACTGCCCTGGGTGTATTAGTCCAACCCTCTCAACCTCTCGTATGGGTTGACCCGGATAGAAGGGATCAATCTGATTATCCTACTTTGGCTTTTGAAGAGTAAATCGATGTCCACTCTATAACAGAAGTACCAGCACTGGGCGGTATAGTCTAACTTGGGCCGTACTAGGACAAAATGTATTTGGAGAACAGGGTTTAAGTAATTTTGTTTGCTGGTTATAAACCCAAATAGCCAGTTCGCTTAAGCGCGTTGCTTAGGTCTTGGCCAATACCGACACATGAGATTTTTTAAGTAATTCTGCTTTCAAATATATGCATATTCTCATTTCCTGCAACTCTTAATCTCCTGCATCTCCTTCATCTCCTGCATCTCCTCATCTTCTGCACCTCCCTACAGTTCCTGCCACTGTCATTTTCCTTGTTTAAAGATTTTGCGCTTATTTACGTTAAATGCACATTTAACGTAATACCAATTGAAGCCAAGTTTAGTTTAGTGCCAAGTCTTTAACTTGGAATGGCACTGACACCGTCAGTGGGATGAACGATGATCGGCAGTTAATGAGGGTAGTCTGACCTGTCTGCGATGATGTAGTATATAAAAATATTTCGATTTATTTTTATTTTTTGTTAATAAAATAAAACATTTTATTTCGTGGTGTGTGCTTGTCTGTCTTTGTGCACGTGTATATATATATATATATATATATATATATATATATATATATATATATATATATATATATATATATATATATTATATATATATATATATATATATATTCATATATATGAATGTGTAAAAATTAGCCGCCAGGTGTATACAACAGTCACCAGACAGTCACCAGGTGTATGCAACAGTCACCAGGTGTATACAACAGTCACCAGGTGTATGCAACAGTCACCAGGTGTATGCAACAGTCACTAGACACCCGCCAAGTGTATGAAACTGTCTCCAAACAGTCGTCATGTGTATGCAACAGTCACCAGACAGTCACCAGGTGTATGCAACAGTCACCAGACAGTCACCAGGTGTATTCAACAGTCACCAGACAGTCACCAGGTGTATACAACAGTCGCAGGAGCACAAGGAACTAATTAGTAACACATAAAAACTTTTAACACTTAAAATACTTTTGTATATACAAATACAGAAGTATGTTGCGACATATATTCGTAAAATACATAGTATATGATCATATATATTCTTTTGTATGTATTTCAGTAAATACAATACCGTCCCATCACATGCACAGTTAATATGTCACTTTACCGTCCAAAATATTGACGAACGTGAAGTTTGATTGTCGATTATTTCACAAAGTTCTGAAAGTACAAAGTTCTGAAAGTACAAAATTCTGAAAGTACAAGTTCTGAAAGTACTCTTTTTTAATTCATATATTTTCGNTTCGACTGTGAAAAATTAACTGATATTTGTGTTTTGTAGTAAAGTTTCTCATTATTGTTTTATAAAAAATTATTGTTGAGGGCCCTGTATGCACCCTCTGCTTGCTCCTGCGGCATTGGTGCTAGTTGGCTTTACAAGAATGTAAAAACTCAATGCAATGTAATCACAAAAACCCAATGTACCTTCTTGTATATTAGTAAACCGGCCTGTACCCAGCCATGTGTTGCTGTGGCTCAGCAATGCATGCGTGTTGCTAAGCCACAGCAAACCCTATCTTGTCCCCTGACCCACCATTCTCCTCTTCTCCCGTCTCCTCGTCCTTCCAACCTTCCCTACTCCTCGTCCCCTCGTTTTCACCCCACATTTACCCGCTCGTCCTCCCCCTCAAACTCCCATCCTCTTGTTTCTCCCGCACAATTCTCCCCTCTCCTGACATGTCGTCCTCCCCACCATCCCCCACACTCCCATCCCCTCGTCCTCCCCCCCACTCCCCATTCCCTCGTCCAGTGTGTTCCCAAATGTTCTGATGTTTCAACAGAAAAATGGGAACATCAAATGATCTGATGTTCCGATCACTGATAAAAAAAGAAGAACAACTGAAAAAACGAAATGAAAAAACAATGAAAAAAAACTATATCACGAAATAAACGGTATGGTAAACAACACAGCTCAATTCTAAATCAATGTCAAACAAAATAATTTAATCTAAAGGAAAATATATAGAAATCTTTGAAAATTCAATTTATCAATGAAATCAGAAACATTGAACGGAATCGTAACATGTTATTATAGTGTGTTCCTTTACGTGCAACAGATGGCACTGTTTTCCAAAAAAATAACATGGTTTTTACCTGTCACAGGTGTGGCATCTATACTTATACTACACCGAAATGAACGGCATGTAAACAACACAGATTAATTCTATCGCAATTTTGCACAAAATAATTCAATCAAAATGAAAATAAATTAAGATCTATGAAAATTCCATTTCCAATTCAATCGGAAACATGAAATGGAACATAACATATTTATTATAGTGTGTGTTGCTCCTACGTGCAACAGATGGTGTTGTTCGTAAAAAAAAAACTTTTTTACCTGTCACAGGTGTGGCATCTATATTATACTCACGAAATGAACAAAATGATAAACAACACAGCTCAATTCAAATGTATATTTGAAGCAAAAATAATTAAATCAATATGAAAATATATTGAGATCTATCAAAATTCAATTATCAATGCAATGGAAACATTGAAATTGAATTATAACATATTTAGTATAGCGTGTGTTGCTCTTATGTGCAACAGATGGCGCTGTTTTTCAGAAAAAGCATGTTTTTAATCTATATAGTAGGTATATAAAAAAAAAACTTGCTTATTCAAATGGAATGTTGCGTTAAAATTTCAAATTGATCGGTGAAGAACCTTTGGAGATTACAGCGTGTGTTTCTCTTACGTTAAACAGATGGCGCTGTTTTTTTTTTAAAACTTGTTTTTACCTATCTCGGGCACGTAAAATGCGCGTACTTGAATGGAACAATGTGTAAAAATTTCAAAGCAATCGGTGAAGAATTTTTGGAGATTACACACCGTTGTTCTTTACCATGTAACAGATGGCACTGCTTAAAAAAAAACCTGTCACAGGGTGGGGTGTATATAACAATGATTAAAAAACACGTTGTTATTCGAATGCAACGTTGTGAAAACGTTTTTTTAGAGCAATTGTTAAAGAGGTTTCGGAAATTTCTCCTACATGAAAAGCACATGTAAAACAGTTTTTCAAAAAAATATGTTTTTTGAAAAACTTATAGGTGTAATATACCTATAGTAGGTATATAAAAACACGCTCGTATGCGAATGGAACGATGTGTCAAAATTTCAAAGCAATCGGTGAAGAACTTTGGAGATTAGCGATTTTGAACAAACGAACATTTACATTTTATTTAGATAAATAAATTTTTAATATCTTTAGTAATATCAAGTGTCTTTCTTGAAAAACTGATTTAATTTAAAAACGAAAAAAGTAATTTAAAAAATATTTAAAGTTTTGTATAAAAAATAATTTATTCTCAAATTAAGTTTTTTTGTCCTTCAACTAGTTCTCCTTATTGCGTTGATCATTCAGCTTGCTAATTGATCATTATAAAATTATAAAGTTTTCATAATCGTTTTCATCGTAATAATTAGAGCAACACTAATTAATATTGAATATAATTATTTCATGATTTTTTTTTTACTTTTGTTATTCAGTGTAAACATACACACATACTTTTATCATAGTACAGTTGCATTCGTATCCCACTCACCATCAGGGATCCTGGTTTCGATTCCCGGTCGGCACAGATAGGATGAACCCGTTTCTTTTAACCTGACGCATCTGTTCACCTAGCAGTAAACAGCTGTTGTGGAGTTGCATCCTGGAGAGGGTCAATAGGTTAACCACAAAGCGAATTACATGTCTAAATCTCAGGATAATTGATCTTACCAGCATTTTAATTATGATGGAAGAATATTTAATATTATCATTTTAAAATATTAGCTACTATGATAAGTATTGCATACAGGTATAGAAAGCTTGGTTAAATGATGTAGCAGGTATAGAGAGTTGTTTTTCTGTGTATGTTTTTCAGCATAGGAGAGAGCTGTGATATCTGGCTTATTAGAATATATATCATATTTTTGGCGCCAGACTAGAAAACGTAAATATTTACAGCCGATCTCAGGAGGTCGCGACAAACAACTTTCCGAAACACTTTTAGCAGTTTGTATGGAAATTGAAGATGCTGCACGGTGGTGAATCTGAGATCACCTGCGGCATAGGAAAGAGAGGCGAGAGGAAAGCAAGAGACAGAGATCGAGATATAGGTAAAGATGAAGACTAAGATATAGACAAGGGTATATAGATAGATAAATATTAACAGAAATTTGGGAGATATTGACATATTATATATATAAAATATATATATATATATATATATATATATATATATATATATATATTATATATATATATATATATATATATATATATATATATATATATATATATATATATATACAAAGAGATGGTAGATATTTACAGAGATATCAGATATATGACAAACAAGTAGATGGAAATATATTTAGACAGAGGAATATACTGAGATAGATATAGACAGATAAATATTTAGACACAGAGAGAGATGGACAGTGAGATTGATATAAACAGAGCGAGATTTATAAACACACACATACACACACACACACATATATATATAAATATAAATATATATATATATATATATATATATATATTATATATATATATATATATATATATATATATATATATATATATATATATATATTCAACTATAGAACACTTTCCCACCAGGAGACTCGAACCCTAGCCAGCACAGAAGCCTTCCAGCCATCGGCATGACAGGTAACGCCTTAACCCACTACACCACGCTCAGACCCTTAAAAGAGCGTGGTGCAGTGGGTTAAGGCGTTACCTGTCATGCCGGTGGCTGGAAGGCTTCTGTGCTGGCTAGGGTTCGAGTCTCCTGGTGGGAAAGTGTTCTATAGTTGAATAACTACTCTTGCGTGTTTAGGCAAGTTGGGCATATATACACATATATATATATATATATATATATATATATATATATATATATATATATATATATATATATATACATATATATATATATATATATATATATATATATATATATATATAAATAAACATACAAACACATAAATACAGAGCTATAGAGAAGGAAATAATATATATATATATATATAATATATTTTATTTTATATATAATATATATATATATATATATATATATATATATATATATATATATATATATATATATATATATATATATATATATATATATATATATATAAGGATGCATATATAAATAAACACACAAACACATAAATACAGAGCTATAGAAAAAAACAGAAGGAAATAATAACGTCACATTCCACGAAGGCAAAATATTACCAATATTGAACAGCATTATAAGCATCGTTTTAGCCGATGTTGATCTCTGTATTATATCATTTAATTAATTTATGCTATCTCTCCTGCTTCGATGTATTGCATGTGTCCTTGGTTGATAGTGAGTCGTTCTCGCTTATCACCTTCGGGGAGCTGCTCCAGCTGTGTCACCTTCACGAGATCACCTGCTTCATTTTGCATTCTTTAAGACAGCTGCACCCTCTGTATCCCCCTGAGACAGATGCGCCGTCTGTTTCCCCTGAGACAGATACGCCATCTGCCTCCCATGAGACAGCGGCACCATCTGCCTCACCTGAGACAGTTGCGCCATCTGCCGCCACTGAGACAGCTGCACCATCTGCCTCCCGTGAGACAGCTGCACCATCTGCCATCCCTATGACAGCTGCACCATCTGCCTCCCCTGAGACAGCTGCACCATCTGCCTCCCCTGAGGCAGCTGCACCATCTGCCTCACCTGAGACAGCTGCACCATCTGCCTCACCTGAGACTGCTGCACCATCTGTCTCCTTGAGACAGCTGCACCATCTCTCTCCCTGAGACAGCTGCACCATCAGTCTCCCTGAGACAGCTGCACCATCAGTCTCCCTGAGACAACTGCACCATCTGCCTCCCCTGAGACAGCTACACCATCTGCCTCTCCTGAGATAGCTGCACCATCTGCTTCACCTGAGACTGCTGCACCATCTGTCTCCCTGAGACAGCTGCACCATCTACCTCACCTGAGACAGCTTCACCATCTGCCTCCCCTGAGACAGCTGCACCATCTGCCTACCCTGAGACAGCTACACCATCTGCCTCCCCTGAGACCGCTGCACCATTTACCTCACCTGAGACAGCTGCACCATCTGCCTCACCTAAGACAGCTGCACCATCTACCTCACCTGAGACAGCTGCACCATCTGCCTCCCCTGAGACAGCTGCACCATCTACTTCACCTGAGACAGCTGCACCATCTGCCTCCCCTGAGACAGCTGCACCATCTACCTCACCTGAGACAGCTGCACCATTTGCCTCCCCTGAGACAGCTGCACCATCTACCTCACCTGAGACAGCTGCACCATCTGCCTCCCCTGAGACAGCTGCACCATCTGCCTCACCTGAGACAGCTACACCATCTACCTCACCTGAGATAGCTGCACCATCTGCCTCACCTAAGACTGCTGCACCATCTGTCTCCCTGAGACAGCTGCACCATCTACCTCACCTGAGACAGCTTCACCATCTGCCTCCCCTGAGACAGCTGCACCATCTGCCTACCCTGAGACAGCTACACCATCTGCCTCCCCTGAGACCGCTGCACCATTTACCTCACCTGAGACAGCTGCACCATCTGCCTCACCTAAGACAGCTGCACCATCTACCTCACCTGAGACAGCTGCACCATCTGCCTCCCCTGAGACAGCTGCACCATCTACTTCACCTGAGACAGTTGCACCATCTGCCTCCCCTGAGACAGCTGCACCATCTACCTCACCTGAGACAGCTGCACCATTTGCCTCCCCTGAGACAGCTGCACCATCTGCCTCACCTGAGACAGCTACACCATCTACCTCACATGAGACAGCTGCACCATCTGCCTCACCTGAGACAGCTACGCCATCTACCTCACCTGAGACAGCTGCACCATCTGCCTCCCCTGAGACAGCTGCACCATCTGCCTCACCTGAGACAGCTACACCATCTACCTCACCTGAGACAGCTGCATCATCTGCCTCCCCTGAGACAGCTGCACCGTCTGCCTCCCCCTCAAAAGCTGTACCATCTCCAATAAGGTCTGTCTTGAAAGCTCTTATGCGAACATACATTTAGGTAAGTGCCTAATTTGCATTCTCGAGCACCACTGGCTATGGCACCATCTAATTGGTTTATGGCACTGGCTAGGGCCAAATTTTCCTGATTGTGTAGCATTGGCTATGCCTCCATCCTAATCAGTGGCACAGGCTATATCACCATCTTCTTTAGTGGCTCTGACTACTGTTATAACCCTGACGAGTCTGCCAAGGGGAGAGTTATTCTGCACACTTGTCCAGAGATTAAGATGCCAGAGGAAGGAATTTTATTAAGTAAACATCAGTGAGTGACTTAAAAGAGTACAATCAGAGGATGAGCATCTTATGAAATTGGGATGAATATGTTGATATTTTGTGTCGTGACGCTGGCTGACATCGTAACGTTACTTGAGTTGTCACAGTCGTCAGGAATGGACGTGCATCACTGTATCCAGGGAATATGGACGAATACGGATCTGGATAAGATGTCTAAGCGAAGGCTGCAGAGTATGACTGGTGAGGAAGCTGCCGAGGACGCGACGTACGTCATTTCTCAGTCATTATGGAGATATTAGAGACGGCCTGAAGCATGGTGGTGGTCGTGGCTCTTTGGAGGTCTGAAGGGTTATATCCTCGAGTGGATGAGAGTAAGCAGGTATTTCTGTGTGGAGCCTGCCAGGCGACTTTGTGTGCTCAAGTCAGGAGGAGAGAAGCTGTGAGAGGAAGTCATAAAGTGACTTTGTTGGATGTCCAAGAGTGACGCAATCTTGTAGTGCTGGATGGTGACTGGTGTGTTGGTCACCATAAAATTTCGAATGTCGGAATGTCGTAATGCCGAATTCAGGACGTGAGCGCCCTCACGTCCTGAATTCTGCGATAAGCACATTTTATCAGTGGATATATAGTTTGCCGGTGCTTGAACGTGTGCCCAGCGATCATGGGGATCGTATGTGAATGTGGGATAGATAATTTATTGAGACAGTACGCTGATATAAGGATTTAGAGATACGTGGACATGCAGGAGAGAGGAGCAGCGCATCCTCACTCACTGGAGGTCAGTGGGCAATTCAGGGGCAGAGCCCCCGGGCAGCTGGCCCAGGTTGATTTCAGTGTGGGACCCGTCCAGTGTGTACCCATAACAAGGCGAGTGTGGGGGAGTCAAGGCGTGATCTCCCAAATAATTGCTAGCACTTTTGTGACCATTGCTGGTCTGCTAACGGCAGCAGAAGCGTGGTGGCCGTGATCTGTCATATTTTTATCAGGGAGTAGTTTGAGGTCTCTGCTCGTCGTAAGCAAGTATTTCATTGGTTCAATAACCAGTTCTTTGTAAAAAAATCCCCGACACCCCCGATACTATGGCACCATCATATTCAGTGGCACTGGCTATGTCACCATCATATTCAGTGACACTGGTTCTATCACCATCTTACCAGCTCAGCGGCATTGACAATGGCACTGTATTGCTGGTTCAGTTGCCCTGGCCATGGAGCACTATTTTACCGGTTTCGTGGCACTGCTGTGGCNCCGCCTGCTATCGCTGTATCTATCGATGATTTCTGTGTTGTTCGCTAAGATTTCTCTGGTGATGGTTTGGTTGTGGGAAGAGATTATATGTTCCTTAATGGAGCCCTGTTGCTTATGCATCGTTAATCGCCTGAAAGAGATGTATTTGTCTTCCCTATATACTGAGTTCTTTGAGGCTTACAGTCCCCAAGTGGGCATTTGAAGGCATAGACGACGTTGGTCTCTTTTAAAGCGTTCTCTCTTTGTGTCTGGAGTTTCACATGAGTAGCTGGCCGTTTTTTTGGTTTTATATAAATCGTCAGTTGCATCTTCTGATTTTTGTCTGTAGGGATAACATTTCTATTAACAATATCTTTCAGGACCCTTTCCTCCGTTTTGTGAGCTGTGGAAAGAAGTTCCTGTAAAATAGTCTAATAGGGGTATAGGTGTTGTGTTAGTTGTCTCTTCAGAGGTTGCATGGCGTTTCACCTTCCTTCTTATGATGTCTTCAACGAAACCATTGGAGAAGCCGTTGTTGACTAGGACTGCCTTACCCTTCAGAGTTCTTCGTCGACTTGCTTCCATCCTGAGCTGTGGCTGAGAGCACGGTCGACATAATCGTTAACACCACTCCTCTTGTACCTGTCTGGGCAGTCACTGTTGGCATTTAGGCACATTCCTATGTTTGTTTCCTTAGTGTAGACTGCAGTGTGGAAACCTCCGCTCCTTTCCATGACTGTTACATCTAGAAAGGGCAGCTTCCCATCCTTCTCCATCTCGTAAGTGAAACGTAACACAGAATTCTGCTCAAATGCCTCCTTCAGCTGCTGCAGACATCAAGCATCAGGTACCTGTGTAAAAATGTCGTCAACATACATGCAGTATATGGCGGGTTTCAAGTCCATGTCAACTAAGACCCTCTGCTCGATGTTGCCCAAGTAGAAGTTTGCAAACAGGACACCTAGGGAAGAACCCATGGCGACCCCATCTACTTGCTTATACATGTGCCCATCTGGGCTCACGAAGGGTGCCTCATTAGCGCAGGCTTGGAGTAGTTTCTTCAGTATGTTTTCTAGGCATGTGAAAAGGAGTGCAAGCCGGGTCACGATACACTCTGCTATCATCCCGATTGTCTCGTTCACAGGTACGTTGGTAAATAGTGACTCCGCATAGAACGAGACTCTTATCCCCGTGGCCCGTGCTCCACGCAGTAAGTCGACAAATTTCTTGGGAGACTTCAAGCTGAAAGCATAGGGTACGTAAGGAGTCAGGAACCCGTTGAGTTGAGTAGCCAGTCTGTATGTGGGTGTGGGTATCTGGCTGATGATTGACCGAAGTGGGTTTCCAGGCTTGTGGGTCTTGACATTTCCATAGAAATACCCAGGTTTGTATTCCCCAACAGCTTTTGACAGGTGGAGTCCGGATTTCTTGGCGTTCACAGTTTTGATCAATCTGTTTACCTTCGTTTTCAATTCGGCTGTAGTGTCCTTCGTTACCCTTCGGAATTTAGTTTGGTCAGAGAGTATGAGGTTCATTTTCGCCAGATATTCGTCTTTTTAAGAATGAAGTATATTGGCAACTTGTCACCTCTCCTAATGACTATCTCCTTGTTCTCTCGAAGGCTCTTAGCTGCCGCTTTGAGCTCGGGGGACAATATGGCGCTTCTGTAGTTACCAACTTTCCTCCTTTTGCAATAAGTTCTGCTTGTGTTACGACCCTGGGTTCCTGAGTGGAAACCAGAGGTCAAATTGAGTTCTAAAATATTTACCTTACATTAATTCATAGAATTGTATCACGTGAGAGGGATATTTAATTACAATAATATTTATATCAGGGATCCTTAAAACGCTTTAGAATGCTTTATTTTCGTCGCCCTTGCCAAACGTAAGATGAATATTGTTTCTCGTAGAGCATTCAGACTTTTGAGCTTGTTGTGGATTAAGTATAACAGTGAAATAATTATTAACTATCCTTAGAACTATTAAAGTATCCAGTTTTTACATCGGTGAAGATTTGTAATGTTTACAAGCTGCACGATCAGCTGTTGTCTCCCAGGCAACAGCTGGAGAGAGCTCAGACTGGAGGGTCCTTCGTTCTTCTCTGAACTGCTGTGGTTGAGTCAACACCTCTCCTGTGTTGCTCTGTATCCCTCTCCTCTTCCTCCTCCTCTTCCCTTACCTTATCCTGTGTCTAGTTTACCAAGCTAAGTACCGTGCTGCATGTTCGTTTTCTGGCATAAGTGTGTATTAATGTGTATAGGCTACACTAGTGTTTATATTGCTAAGTTACTCTAAGGGGTCTCAGTGGAAGCACGTGTGCTCAAGTGGTACCAGGCTACCTAGAGTCCTTGCTAGTGTCCCTTGCCTAGTAGACTTTATCCTAGCTTGTCCTAATTGTAAAACCTTGTATCCTGCCTATGTGGACCAAGGTTTTTAAAGTAAGATAGTGTGGTAAAGTAATTATTGTTATTGTTATTTAATGTATATGAGGGTTGTTAAGAGGGTTTAATAAATAAGTTAGTTTTTGAGGTGTATCCATTACTCCTGTTGTAGTGACGTAGTTGATTGTATCCCAGACGGCAGATCTGTTCTAAAAACCTTAAAGTATAAACAGGAACCTATGTTCCTTGGGGGCCGGGCCACTACCCTGTTACATCTTGATTCTAACTGCTGGCCCTTCTCCTTTAATACTCCATCCCCCCCATAACAGCCCATAAATTAATAACAGCTTGTAAGGTGTCTTTAGTGGCAACCTTCTTTTGCTTCACGAGGTCTAATATATCGTCCAATAGGATCTCCAACTCCACTTTCCGGGCTGCCTCACTCGGTCTGGACATAACTTGACAGTTTATACCCAAATTTAAGAGAGTAATTTGGTTCTCAGTGAGATTGATTCCAGCAAGGTTTAAGAAGCCATCTCTGGGTCGTGGAATCGCCATAGGTCCTTCAAATAATGTTGTCAGTTTCTTGAAGTTCCAGGTTTCGGTGCTGTGGTGATGTCGATCTGTAAAGATGTCGAGGTGTTGGTCGATGCGAGTACGGAGGTCTTCGTCGATGTTGCTGTTCCTCCATTGGTTTGTAGCGTGGAGTAGTTGCGTTTTGCTGTCTTTGATCTCATTTTCTGCCTTGAGTACCTGATGTCGAATCAAATCTTGGCGATATTTTATCGTGAAGGCTAGGTTTCTTGCTGCTGGGTCGTGCGTTTTAATATTAGCATATTTTGGTAGCAGTCTTTCTTGTAAACATATGTTGTTGAATATGACCGAAAAATTAAGATTAATAATTCTAACACGAATCTTCTCAATATTTCATGTTTTTCTTCACTGTCGGGGGTAATAAAAATAACAATTCTCCGAAATTCATTTTTTAATTGTCAGACGCCTGAAGGCGTTTCGTAATTTGTATTACATTTTCAAAGACTTAATTTACACACAAATTCTTTGTACGTATACTCTATTGGACGAGGTGATATTGTACAAAAGTTTTGGGTGAGGTGACAAACACAAGACGGAACACGAAACAATGGGTATAAATTGGATAAGTGAACATATGAATGGAAGTAACTGCAGAAGGCCTATTGGCCCATACTTCCTCTTGCTGCTTCCATATTGGTTCAGGGCCTTGAAGTAGGTAGAATATTATTGTGCATTAATTGGCTATTGATTGCTGGTGTTGACGTTGTGATGTGTAGTGTCTCGCTGATGTCAAGCCGCCTGCTATCGCCGTATCTATCAATGATTTCTGTGTTGTTTCTTAAGATTTCTCTATTGATGGTCTGGTTGTGAGAAGAGATTGTGTGTTCCTTGATGGCTCCCTGTTGCTTATGCATTGTTAGTCTCCTAGAAAGAGACGTTGTTGTCATGCCTATATACTGAGTTCTTTGGGGCTTACATTCCCCAACTGGGCACTTAAAGGCATAGACGACGTTGGTCTCCTTCAAAGCGTTCTGCTTGGTGTCTGGGGAGTTTTTCATGAGAAGATTGGCCGTTTTTTTGGGGGGGTTTATAATAAATTATCAATTGTATTTTCTGATTTGTGTCTGTAGGGATGACGTTCCTATCAACAATATTTTTCAGGCCCCTTTCCTCAGTTTTATGAGCTGGCTGTCGAAAAGAAGTTCCTGTAAAATAGTCTAATTGGGGGTACAGGTGTTGTGTTGGTTGACTCTTCAGAAGTTGCATGGCGTTTTACCTTTCCTTTTATGATGTCTTCAACGAAACTGTTAGAGAAGCCGGTGTTGACCAGGACCTGCCTCATCCTACAGAGTTCTTCGTCGACTTCTTTCCATCCTGAGCTGTGGCTTAGAACACGGTCGACATAAGCGTTAACAACACTCCTCTTGTACCTGTCTGGGCAGTCACTATTGGCAGTGAGGCACATTCCTATGTTTGTTTCTTTGGTGTAGACTGAAAGTATCGAAGCCTCCGCTCCTTTCCGTGAATGTTACATCCAGAAAGGGCAGCTTCCCATTGTTCTCCATCTCGTTCGTGAAACTCAACACAGAATTGTGCTCAAATGCCTCCTTCAGCTGCTGCAGACATCTGGCATCTTGCATTTTTACACAGGTGCCTGATGCCGAAGTAATGGTGATGTTACGGCCGAAATATTGGGGGAGTTTGAGATCGGCCCGGTTTCCTCCTGAAGATGAGACACGATCCAATTACCCATCCCTCACAACGACTGTGAATGTGAAACATTTAGCGCCAAGACCATAGACCTCACCATTTTAAATAATCGTGAATTGAGATATTTATTTTCTTAACGTATCTTCAGTTGAGACAATGGCATTCTGGGCCCAACCATTTGGTGACATTAACTGGGATGGGCATGTGTGAGCAGAGAAAAGAGACAAGGAAGGGCATGTGTGTGAGTAAGGAGAGAGGTGTCGATATCTCCCCTTTCGTAGAGGAGAAAGGGCGTGAGTGAGAAGGGAGAGAGCCGGGTGACGGGCGATGGGCGTATGTGTTGATGAATGTTACAGCGATAGGGGAGATGGGGACGGTGAGTATGTGTAGAGAGAGAAAAGGAGAGAGATGGTAAGAGAAGATAGGGAGGTTGTGTTTGAGGAAAACCTGGCACCGGATCGACTCGGGATCACCGGTTACCCCATTTAATTTGTATTTATATAGAGTTATGTATAATATCTAACAAATAGAATGTCTGTCTGGCTAAAGTAGAGGCCTGAAAGTTGTGACTCCCACCACCATCTGATACACTGTATTGTAGACTGTCACTGTTGTGAGGTGAACACATTTGCAATTTTCATTGTGCTGGACACTTGGCTCTAGCTAAGCTTCTCCTAATGATGTCACAGACTGCTTCCTTGCGCTCACACCACAGAAAAGAGTTCCCTGTACTTTGCAGAGTTCTCGAGTTCGTATTTTTCCTCAATCTTGTCTTTTTGGTTTCACTCTAGCAAAAAAAAAAAAACAGTTTCTAAGCTTATGGACTTCTTTCCAGCCCTGAAGTAGCCTGTCGCCCATCTTTGGATTGTTGTCGTCCCAAACATCCGCATCTGAGCCTGGATCCCTTTGACAGCAGCTTCGTCCTATGCTGTCCACTCGTCCTTCCAGACATTGCACTTCCGTCTCTCCTACTACAACAATTGTTCACTTCTTTTTCCAGCATCTAGCTCTAAAGTGTGAGGGAGAGTGCAAGCCAGTGTTCATGTGGGAGTGTAAAGAAGTGTGTGTGTGTGTGTGTGTGTGTGTGTGTGTGTGTGTGTGTGTGGTGTGTGTGTGTGTGTGTGTGTGTGTGTGTGTGTGTGTGTGTGGTGTGTGTGTGTTGGCGTGGTTGTGTGTGTATCTGCGTGTGTGTGAATACAAGTATTCATGTGGGAGAATATACAAGAGTGTATGTTGGACTTTATATGTGCGTAAATAAATGTTATAACATTGAAATAAATGCTTTTGAAGCCAGTAAAGCAATTTCAATGCTAATTACTCGCACTGTGCTGCCACGATCAGATATATATATTATATATATATATATTATATATATATATATATATAATATATATATATATATATATATATATATATATATATGTGTGTGTGTGGTGTGTGTTATATGTATTTTTATATTTATATATAAGAAGACTCTAACAATGATTATTTTTTTCATGTTGCAGGCCATGAAATATATCTTCATGATATACGTTTCATAAACTCGTGATAAAAGAAAACTTCCATCGCAACTTTCCAAGCATTTGATTTACTGCTTCTTGTGTCGCTTGCTATCTTCCTGAACCACAGAAACTCACCCTTTATACATCAAAAAAAGTCTGCTGAGCTTTTCTGTACGCATCACGCTCTGCTTTTTAGAGTTTACGAAGTCGGACAACACACACACACACACACACACACACACACACACACACACACACACACACACACACACACACACACATATATATATATATATACATAATATATATATATATATATATATATTATATATATATATATATATATATATATATATTATATATATATATATATATATATATATATATATATATATGTCGTACCTAGTAGCCAGAACGCACTTCTCAGCCTACTATGCAAGGCCTGATTTGCCTAATAGGCCAAGTTTTCATGAATTAATTGTTTTTCGACTACCTCACCTACCTAACCTAACCTAACCTAACTTTTTCGGCTACCTAACCTAACCTCAGAGTTAACAAGGTCTACACTTTAACACGCTCATTGACAGTGTACAGCTTTACTAACCACGATCCTAAAGGTTACTCATTAGTCACTATTTCCACCACCTAAGATTTTCACTATATATAATAGTGAATATTGTTTATACTAAATCAGCAAGACTCCCACTTTACACGATTTTCACTACTCAAAAGGTTCACAATAAGCAGTCTTCATCTGAGCCACGTTTGGATAAAACAACTCAAAATTCAGGTTTTCCTCCAAACTCATCTATCCCCAAGTTTACACGTACGACCTCAAATATATTATTATGACAGCTCATAATATATTATATGGTTTCCTGAGATATTCTCGTGTTCGTGCATTATCCAACATATGAGATTTGGTGGTCACCAACATCTTTCAAAAATCTCAGATAAATATTGCCGGGCCATATTTCAAGAATTTTAATATCCCTAGAGCCATTTGCATATTGCTTTCCAGGTATATAGAACCTCAAACAGTTTGTCTTTTATTATTTTGATTTTACAATAATACTTGTAAGTAACTTCAGAAAACATAATCTTTCCATTAAATTAGGTCATGCAAATACCTATTCCTAGAAAGGAATTTTTTTAACTGAAAATATTGTGTGGGAAGTACTTGTATATTTATTGTTGTGCGGATAATGATAATCAGGTTGTTGATAAAGACATACTGTCCGCAGCTTTGTCAATAAATTATGCATAGGTTACAGCTTTTTTTATTCAAAATTGAAGAGTCTACGTTCTGATAAATTTGGTTAAACTGGTATTCGCTAGCTTTCCATGGTCTGTTGACGGTGCTCCTGGGAAAAATAGTACATGTTGGCAAGGAACTTAAATCATGTTATTTACAATCTGACAACGCCTTACTGCGTTCTGATAACGTTTGCTACAAATTCTATATTTCCGCTTCCAAACTTATTTTTATTTGGCAGGCTGTGTGTGTGTGTGTGTGTGTGTGTGTGTGTGTGTGTGTGTGTGTGTGTGTGTGTGTGTGTGTGTGTGTGTGTGTGTGTGTGTGTGTGTGTGTGTATGTGTGAGTGCGTGCATAGATGTATTCATATATATGTTTTCACCTATTTTTGCATCCAGGATAAAGCTGTAAGCTGTTGTATCCCGCCTGTTAATACGTCGGTTATGTTATGTTTTGACTCCAGATCAATTTCCTCAGTTATATCTACTATATATTTCGTGCACATTCCCAGAATGGAGCCCAAAACATCTGTCCCCCCTGGTACCAATTTTACAGCTTGCTGAACAGAGTCATCAAGTAAAGGAAACATTGACCAAACGCTTTGGTTCTGTTGCTGGGGTTGAACTAGCCATCATGTGTTGAGGGGTGGAGGATGTGTATGTTATTTGGTGTTAGCTTTCACAGATCTAAATTTCCTACAGCACCGGAGCTGAGGTGTTGCGTGTGCGGTTGGTGACTTATGTTCCCTGCCTGTTGTCCAACCATTTGAACTGGACGGTAAAGCGACGGTCTCGCTTCATACTGGTCGGCGTTCAATCCCCGACCGTACAAGTGGTTGGGCACCATTCCTTTCCCCACGTCCCATCCCAGATCCCTTCCAATTGCTATATAGTCGAAACGGCTTGGCGCTTTCCTCTCATAATTTCCTCCCCCCTGCCTCCCTGCCTGTTTGGCGGTACTGTGTCTAGAGCAGAGAAAACCAGAGCACATAGGTTCGAACCCTCATAAGATCTCCAGTGGATTTGTTCATTGATATATCACGTTAATATGATTTCTCTGTGTATAGGTTTCTAGTGTTATTACATGCTTCATGGCTCTGGTTCGAGACCCTGTCACAGTTCGTGTGTATGGAATGGAACTATCAGGAGAAAGAGCCAAACCAATACGACTATATAGAACTTGGAAGGGATCAGGAAACCTTATACAGCGGTTAATAATGATAAGACTCCAGGAATTGAAGATTCAGTTTCACTTCTCAGAATTATAAATGTATAAAGTTATTAATGGTTCTGTAAGCCAGTAAGGAATTATTATTGAAGCAGTATTGGTTAAAAAAATTGACCGAAAAATAATTTGTATTTGGAATTATACGGCTTTCTGTGTTGTAGACAATTATTGTAGTTGTGACCATCTTTTTAAAATGATGATTTGACTTTGATTTTATCTTGAGATGTTTTCGGGACTTAGCGTCCCCGCGGCCCGGTCCTCGACCAGACCTCCTTTTTGTTACACATCCCCAGGAAGCAGCCTGCAACAGCTGTCTACTCCCAGGTATCTGTTTACTACTAGGTGAACAGGCGCATCAAGGTGAAAGACACTCTGCCCATTTGTTTCCGCCTCCACCGGGGATTGAACCTGGAACCTTAGGACTACAAATCCGAAGCGCTGTCCACTCAGTTGTCAGGCCTCTTTTTGTTAACCCTATATTTATCACCATTCTCGTTGTTAAAGAATAATGTGTAGAGGTAAATCCATTGTTAAAATATTGGACATATATGTAGTCACGAATTTTCCAAATGTTACTTTGCGAAAAACATATTTAAACTGTTAAAAATAATTGGTTATCGTGTGAAACAGATTGATTGATTTTAGGAAGAGTTTGTTTAAGCATAGGGAGACCGTCCGAACACAAGCTGACACTGTAAAAACTAGGTGAATGATGCCTACCATCGTGAAGGGGAGCTCCCCCAAAACCTCATCTTGTTGACGGTTTCCGGTGATTTACAGCACAGCGCTCCCTACGAATAGTGTGTATTTTGGCTGTGTTTGAAAATGAATATTCATACGTACATTCACCTTTGCTGTGGCGCAGTGAACAGATAGATACATGGATATTATGAATTTATGCCTTAATATGCGATTTCCATTTTTGTGTTCGAAGTGCTGTGCATTGCTTTATTACAGGACACAATTATTTCTCAAAGAATATATACAAGAAGAGAAAACAACCATATACAGTTTTGAAAATCTTTGTTCCTGAATATTTGTATTCGTTCAGTAGCCACAAGAGATCTGTCCCTTTTCTTCTCCAATTCTATCTAAATTCTCTCTATTCTCTGATTCTTCTTTTCCACTCTACTCACCTTCCTACTCCCCTGCTTATTCTTTATCCGTTTCACATTAATTTCTTCTTTCTTACTCTTTCTCAGTCTCACCGCCATCCTTTACTGCAGCCTCCAGAACATTTTCTCCCTGTCACATTCAGCAGCTTGCTCTTGACAAGTCAAGATACGTAGTCTCGTCTCTCACTCTTCCTTGTATCTCATACCTGAAACTCTATCCTTCCTAGCATTGTTACACGATTTCTCTATACTTTCCACCCAATAGTTACGAATCATTAACTATTTCCCCAAGCCTGAATTTTAATCGTTTTTTTGTATTCTGACAATTTTCAACCTATCCACCTTTTACGTTTAATTCTGCTAATTCCATACCCACGTCTTTTGTCACTTTCTAGACAGCCCACAATCCATCGTTCCACTCATATCTACTACATTTCACTTCCACTTCCATCTTTTCTCTTTCAATTATTCCCTTTCTAAACCTATCTGCCCCTCGCTCATTCACTACAAATGTCCAACTCACATATGTGTCTCTCACTTGGCCCAGAGAACGTTTCTAACTTGTTTTCTAACTAAAATATTACGCGTCTGAGCACTGAAAAGAATACTGCAGAAATATTTCTTACATCAATGAGAGTATTTGCAGATTTATAATGATAATACACTATTTGTTATCTCTTCAGAGCCATTTTTGTAGCGATCTGTGATTTTGTATGAGAACTTGCCACTGTGCAATACGCAGGAAAGGTACATGCTCCCTTGAGAGGGTTCGTGTGTGATATGAATGTTGAACCTTTCATCAGATATTGTGTGACAGCTGGTCAGGGAGGGAAAAGAGAGATAGGAAAAGGAGTGACGAATAGAGATGGATAGGGGACACGGAAGGGAAGAGGATAAAGGAAAGGGAATGTTGAAACGGAAGGAGAATACTAAATTCTAATATATAAAAATCTAAATACTAAAAAAGAAGAGAAAAGAAGACAAGAAAGAAATATAGGCTTCAAAATAGACAGGGTAAGTGATACGGAAAGGAAAATCAATAGAAAAAATTGAAGGGAATATGAAAAATGGAAGGGATCAGGAAAAGTGGGTAGAATTAGAAAAAGGGAGGGTAAGTTTTCTGATAGGAAAGACGTGTTACTTTAGGAAAAGAATATACGTTTATGGGGAAACGAAGAGAAAACGTACTCAGGTGAGATTAAGGTTTTACCATATTTTTTTACCTCTTTTAATTAGAAAGGAGAAGATGAAAGCTTCTTCAGCGTACAAAACGTCTCCGTCACATAACGTGGTGCTGGAATTATTTAATTATTTCATAATTGTAATTTATTTTCTGTTAATGGAGAGGAAAGTCAACAGAACTATTCATCATGGACTCTGTTTGCCTCAGTAGCAGAGTGGGATCAAACAGGAAAGCAAGCAACTAACCATTCCTTTCCCCCGTCCAATCCCAAATACTTATCCTGACTTCTTCCAAGCTCTATATGGTCATAATGGCTAGGCGCTTTCTTCTGAAAATTCCCTCCCCTCTCCCCTCTGCCAAGTAAACAAACGTATCCTCCCCTATTACCTGGTAGACATGCACTAATTGTGAGGTTATGAACCTACCGTAAGTAAGCAAGTAAGTACAGTGGCCCTTTATCCTCGACTCACAATCTAAGTTCCTTGTTTTAATCCTTAGATGGGACAGAAATGGTTTGGCACGATTTCTTTCACCTGAAGGACTTGTTTACTGAGCTGTAAATAGGTACAAGGGAGCAAGACAACTGTCGTGGATTGAATCTCGAAATTTAAATTTTAATTTAAATTGAAACATTGAAATCGAATTGCAACATATTTAGCATAGCATGTGTTACTGTTATGTCCAACAGCTGGCGCTGTTTAAAAAAAAAGTTTTTACCAGTCACAGGTGTGGCATCTAAATAGTGGGTATTTAAAAATATGTGCGTATTTGAATGGAACATTGTGTAAAGATTTCAAAGCAATCTTTGAAGAACTTTTGGAGATTACACCGTCTGTTGCTTTTACATCTAACAGATGGCACTGTTTTAAAAAAAAATCCTGTCACAAGTGTGGCATGTATATAGTAATTATACAAAAACATGTTCTTTTTCGAATGCTACCTTGTGTCAATATTTGAGAGCAATTGTTAGAGAGGTTTCGGAGATTTTGCCTCACATGTACAACAAATTTAAAACAGTTTTTCTAAAAAGCATGTTTTTCACGTCAAAAACGAGACATCTATGTAGTATGTATATAAAAACCTGCTCAGATGCGAAGGAAACGTTGTGTAAAAATTTCAAAGCAATCGGTGAAGAACTTTTGGAGTTTTGCGATTTTGAACAAACGAACATTTCTATTTTTATTTAAATAGATTATTGTCTACTTCAGTAGTGTTTGTTGTTGTTATCTTTTTATACAATATTGCTCTATCAAGACATGTTAGTATTACTTTCGACTGTGAAAAATTAACTGATATTTGTGTTTTGTAGTAAAGTTTCTACATTATTGTTTTATAAAAATTATTGTTGAGGGCCCCTGTATGCACCCTCTTGCTTGCTCCTGCGGCATTGGTGCTAGTGGCTTTACAAGAATGTAAAAACATCAATGCTATGTAATCACAAAAACCCATTGTACCTTCTTGTATATTAGTGAACAGGCTGTACCCAGCCATGCGTTGCTGTGGCTCAGCAATGCTTGCGTGTTGCTAAGCCACAGCAACCCTAACTTGTCCCCCTGACCCCACCATTCTCCTCTTCTCCCGTCTCCTCGTCCTCCCAACCATTCCCTACTCTCTCGTCCCCTCGTCCTCCCCACCATTTACCCCCTCGTCCTCCCCCTCAAACTCCCATCCTCTTGTTCTCCCGACAATTCTCCATTCTCCTGACACGTCGTCCTCCCCACCATCCCCCACACTCCCATCCCCTCGTCCTCCCCACCACTCCCCATTCCCTCGTCCAGTGTGTTCCCAAATGTTCTGATGTTTCCAACAGAAAAATGGGAACATCAAATGATCTGATGTTCCCATCACTGATAAAAAGAAGAACAACTGAAAAAAACGAAATGAAAAACAATGAAAAAAAACTATACTCACGAAATAAACGGTATTGTAAACAACACAGCTCAATTCTAAATCAATGTCAAACAAAATAATTTAATCTAAAGGAAAATATATAGAAATCTTTGAAAATTCAATTTATCAATGAAATCAGAAACATTGAAACGGAATCGTAACATGTTTATTATAGTGTGTGTTCCTTTTACGTGCAACAGATGGCACTGTTTTCCAAAAAAAAAAACATGGTTTTACCTGTCACAGGTGTGGCATCTATACTTATACTCACGAAATGAACGGCATGGTAAACAACACAGATTAATTCTATCGCAATTTTGCACAAAATAATTCAATCAAAATGAAAATAAATTAAAATCTATGAAAATTCCATTTTTCAATTCAATCGGAAACATTGAAATGGAATCATAACATATTTATTATAGTGTGTGTTGCTCCTACGTGCAACAGATGGCGTTGTTTCGTAAAAAAAAAACTTTTTTACCTGTCACAGGTGTGGCATCTATACTTATACTCACGAAATGAACAAAATGATAAACAACACAGCTCAATTCAAATGTAATTTGAAGCAAAATAATTAAATCAATATGAAAATATATTGAGATCTATCAAAATTCCATTTATCAATGCAATTGGAAACATTGAAATTGAATTATAACATATTTAGTATAGCGTGTGTTGCTCTTATGTGCAACAGATGGCGCTGTTTTTCAGAAAAAGCATGTTTTTACATCTATATAGTAGGTATATAAAAAAAACTTGCTTATTCAAATGGAATGTTGCGTAAAAATTTCAAATTGATCGGTGAAGAACTTTCGGAGATTACAGCGTGTGTTTTCTCTTACGTCAAACAGATGGCGCTGTTTTAAAAAAAAAACTTGTTTTTACCTATCTCGGGCACGTAAAATGCGCGTACTTGAATGGAACAATGTGTAAAAATTTCAAAGCAATCGGTGAAGAATTTTTGGAGATTACACCGTCTGTTGCTTTACCATCTAACAGATGGCACTGCTTAAAAAAAAAATCCTGTCACAGGTGTGGGGTGTATATACAATAATATAAAAACACGTTGTTATTCGAATGCAACGTTGTGAAAACGTTTTTTAGAGCAATTGTTAAAGAGGTTTCGGAAATTTCTCTACATGAAAAGCACATGTAAAACAGTTTTTTCAAAAAAATATGTTTTTGAAAAACTTATAGGTGTATATATACCTATAGTAGGTATATAAAAACACGCTCGTATGCGAATGGAACGATGTGTCAAAATTTCAAAGCAATCGGTGAAGAACTTTTGGAGATTAGCGATTTTGAACAAACGAACATTTACATTTTTATTAGATAAATAAATTTGATGAATATCTTAGTAATATCAAGTGTCTTTCTTGAAAAACTGATTTAATTTTAAAAACGAAATAAGTAATTTAAAAATATTTAAAGTTTTGTATAAAAAATTAATTTATTCTCAAATTAAGTTTTTTTTGTTCCTTCAACTAGTTCTCCTTTATTGTGTTGATCATTCAGCTGCTAATTGATCATTATAAAATTATAAAGTTTTCATAATCGTTTTCATCGTTAATAATTAGAGCAACACTAATTATATTGAATATAATTATTTCATGATTTTTTTTTACTTTTGTATTCAGTGTAAACATACACACATACTTTTATCATAGTACAGTTGCATTCGTATCCCACTCACCATCAGGATCCTGGTTTCGATTCCCGGTCGGCACAGATATGGATGAACCCGTTTCTTTTAACCTGACGCATCTGTTCACCTAGCAGTTAACAGCTGTTGTGGAGTTGCATCCTGGAGAGGGTCAATAGTTTAACCACAAAGCGAATTACATGTCTAAATGTTGACCAGACCACACACTAGAAGTTGAAGGGACGACGACGTTTCGGTCCGTCCTGGACCATTCTCAAGTCGCTCGAGAATGGTCCAGGACGGACCGAAACGTCGTCGTCCCTTCAACTTCTAGTGTGTGGTCTGGTCAACATACTTCAGCCACGTTATTGTGACTCTTCGCCTGTACATGTCTAAATCTCAGGATAATTGATCTTACCAGCATTTTAATTTGATGTAAAGAATATTTAATTATTATCATTTTAAAATATTAGCTACTATTGATAAGTATTGCATACAGGTATAGAAAGCTTGGTTAAATGATGTAGCAGGTATAGAGAGTTTGTTTTTCTGTTGTATGTTTTGCAGCATAGGAGAGAGCTGTGATATCTGGCTTATTAGAATATATATCATATTTTTGGCGCCAGACTAGAAAACGTAAATATTTACAGCCGATCTCAGGAGGTCGCACAACAACAACTTTCCGAAACACTTTTAGCAGTTTGTATGGAAATTGAAGATGCTGCACGGTGGTGAATCTGAGATCACCTGCGGCATAGGAAAGAGAGGCGAGAGGAAAGCAAGAAACAGAGATCGAGATATAGGTAAAGATGAAGACTAAGATATAGACAAGGGTATATAGATAGATAAATATTAACAGAAAAGTGGGAGATATTGACATATTATATATATATATATATATATATATATATATATATATATATATATATATATATCTATATATATATATATATATATATATATATATATATGACTGCTGTTGATTGCTGGTGTTGACTTCTTGATGTGTGTGCCTCGCAGATGTCAAGCCGCCTGTTGTCACTGTATCTATCGATGATTTCTGTGTTTGTTTGTTAACAAACAACACAGAAATCATCGATAGATACAGTGACAACAAGCGGCTTGACACCTGCGAGGCACTACACATCAAGAAGTCAACACCAGCAATCAACAGCCAATTAACGTACAACTATATCCTACCCACTTCAAGACTCCGCTCCAATATAGAAACATCAAGAAATATGGGCCAATAAGCCTTCTGCAGTTCTATTGGGACCCGACTTCTACTTCTACAAATCTATACCCCGTTTTCCATGTTCTGTGTTTCACCCACACTAATGTATTACATCACCTCACCCAAATGCAGGTATAAGAGCCAATGTTTGTTTCATGAAGCATAAGTTGTGTAGATAAACTAAAGTCTTTGAAAATGTAATAAGTTTTACGAAACGCGCTCAAGTGTCGCGTCAGACTAGAAATAAAGAATGAATTTTGGAGAATTGATTTTTAATTTACCGTCATCAGTAAAAAGAAACATAAGGAAAATTGAGAAAATTCGTGTTAGAATTATTAATCTTACTTTTCGGTCATATTTAATAACATATGTCTACAGGAAAGACTGCTACCAAAATATACTATAATATATATATATATATATATATATATATATATATATATATATATATATTATATATATATATTATATATATATATATATATATATATAATATATATATATATATATATATATATATATATATATATTACATATATTATATATATATATATATATATATATATATAAATATATAAAGAGATGGTAGATATTTACAGAAATATCAGATATATGACAAACGTATATGACAAACAAGTAGATGGAAATATATTTAGAGAGAGGAATATACTGAGAGAGATATAGACAGATAAATATTTAGACACAGAGAGAGATGGACAGTGAGATTGATATAAGCAGAGCGAGATTTATAAACACACACATACACACATACACACACACATATATATAAATATAAATATATATATATATATATATATATATATATATATATATATATATATATTTATATATCTATATATATATATATATATATATATATATATATATATATATATATATATATATATATATATATATATATTATATATATATATATATATATATATATACTATAGAGCTATAGAAAAATACAGAAGGAAATAATAACGTCACATTCCAAGAAGGCAAAATATTACCTTTATTGAACAGCATTATAAGCATCGTTTTAGCCGATGTTGATCTCTGTATTATATCATTTATTTAACCAGACCACACTATAGAAGTTGAAGGGACGACGACGTTTCGGTCCGTCCTGGACCATTCTCAAGTCGCTTGTGATGAGGAGGTAGAGAACGGGAATAAATAGGCAAGAGAGAGGTGAGGAGGAAAGTAAGGTGTAGAGAATAGTAGTAATAATGAGAACTGCAGAAGGCCTATTGGCCCATACGAGGCAGCTCCCATTATAACCACCGAAGGAAAGGTAATAGGAATAAGCAGAGGATAGCAAGGGAGTGTAGAAGACAATGAACAGAAAAAGAAGAGAAGAGAGAAAGAAAAGGAAAGAGAAAGAAAGATAAATGGACGGGGTAAGCTTATGTTAAATCACGTTTGTTAGAAAGATTAGAGCATTTGAGTATGTACTGTGAAAGGGAAGAGTCCACAGCAACAAAGCCATTACTCAAGTTCATGTTGGGTGCATTGTGTATAAGAGCCGATTCTACAAGACGGCGTCTGTGAAGAGTAGAGGCAGGAAAGATTATTTTGGAGGAAGACCAATCAATGGGATGATTAGAATCCCTCACATGACAGAAGAGAGCATTGTTAGTGTGAGGTCTGGTCAACATACTTCAGCCACGTTATTGTGACTCTTCGCCTGCATCATTTATTTAATTTATGCTATCTCTCCTGCTTCGATGTATTGCATGTGTCCTTGGTTGATAGTGAGTCATTCTCGCTTATCACCTTCGGGGAGCTGCTCCAGCTGTGTCACCTTCACGAGATCACCTGCTTCATTTTGTATTCTTTAAGACAGCTGCACCCTCTGCATTCCCCTGAGACAGCTGCGCCGTCTGTTTCCCCTGAGACAGTTGCGCCATCTGCCTCCCCGGAGACAGCTCCGCCGTCTGTTTCCCCTGAGACAGCTGCACCATCTGCCTCCCCTGAGACAGCGGCACCATCTGCCTCCTCTGAGAAAGCTGCACCATCTGCCTCCCCTGAGATACTTCATCATCTGCCTCCCATGAGACAGCTGCACTATTTACATCCCCTGAGACAGCTGCACCATCTGCTTCCCCCTGAGACAGCTGCACCATCTGCTTCCCCCTGACACAGCTGCACTATTTGCCTCACCTGAGACAGCTGCACCATCTGCCTCCACCTGAGACAGCTGTCTCACCTGAGACAGTTCCACCATCTGCCTCACCTGAGACAGCTGCACCATCTATCTCCCTAAGACAGCTGCACCATCTGCCTCACCTGAAATAGTTGCACAATCTGCCTCACCTGAGACAGCTGCACCATCTGCCTCACCTGAGACAGCTCCACCATCTGTCTCCCTGCGACAGCTGCACCATCTGCCTTCCCTGAGACAGTTGCACCATCTATCTCCCTGAGACAGCTGCACCATCTACCTCACCTGACATAGCTGCACCATCTGCCTCCTCTGAGACAGCTGCACCATCTGTCACCCTGAGACAGCTGCACCATCTGCCTCCCCTGAGACAGCTGCACCATCTGCCTCCCCCTCAAAAGCTGTACCATCTCCAATAAGAGCTGTCTTGAAAGCTCTCATGCGAACATACATTTAGGTAAGTGCCTAATTTGCATTCTCGAGCACCACTGGCTATGGCACCATCTAATTGGTTTATGGCACTGGCTAGGGCCAAATTTTCCTGATTGTGTAGCATTGGCTATGCCTCCATCCTGTTCAGTGGCACAGGCTATATCATCATCTTCTTTAGTGGCTCTGACTACTGTTATAACCCTGACGAGTCTGCCAGGGGAGAGTTATTCTGCACACTTGTCCAGAGATTAAGATGCCAGAGGAAGGAAATTTATGAAGTAAACGTCAGTGAGTGACTTAAAAGAGTACAATCAGAGGATGAGCATCTTATGAAATTGGGATGAATATGTTGATTTTTTGTGACGTGACGCTGGCGGACATCGTAACGTTACTTGAGTTGTCACAGTCGCCAGGAATGGACATGCATCACTGTATCCAGGGAATATGGACGAATACGGATCTGGTTCGTATGGATTTGATCCGTACCATCTGCCTCTCCTGAGAGGCAGATGGTACGGATCGGATCTGGATTTCCAGATTGAAATTGATTGAAATCCAGATCGGATCTGGATTTCTCAGTCATTATGGAGATATTAGAGACGGCCTGAAGCATGGTGGTGGTCGTGGCCCTTTGGAGGTCTAAAGAGTTATATCCTTGAGTGGAGGAGAGTAAGCAGGTATTTCTGTGTGGAGCCTGCCAGGCGACTTTGTGTACTCAAGTCAGGAGGAGAGAAGCTGTGAGAGGTAGTCATAAAGTGACTTTATTGGATGTCCAAGAGTGACGCAGTCTTGGAGCGCTGGATGGTGACCGGTGTGTTGGTCACCATCAAATTTCGAATGTCGGAATGTCGTAATGCCGAATTCAGCACGTGAGCGCCCTCACGTCCTGAATTCTGCGATAAGCACATTTTATCAGTGGATATATAGTTTGCCGGTGCTTGAACGTGTGCCCAGCGATCATGGGGATCGTATGTGAATGTGGGATAGATAATTTATTGAGACAGTACGCTGATATAAGGATTTAGAGATACGTGGACATGCAGGAGAGAGGAGCAGCGCATCCTCACTCACTGGAGGTCAGTGGGCAATTCAGGGGGCAGAGCCCCCGGGCAGCTGGCCCAGGTTGATTTCAGTGTGGGACCCGGCCAGTGTGTACCCATAACAAGGCGAGTGTGGGGGAGTCAAGGCGTGATCTCCCAAATAATTGCTAGCACTTTTGTGACCATTGCTGGTCTGCTAACGGCAGCAGAAGCGTGGTGGCCGTGATCGGTCATATTTTTATCAGGGAGTGGATGGGGTCTCTGCTCGTCGTAAGCAAGTATTTCATTGGTTCAATAACCAGTTCTTTGTAAAAAATCCCGACACCCCCCGATACTATGGCACCATCATATTCAGTGGCACTGGCTATGTCACCATCATATTCAGTGGCACTGGCTATGCCAACATCATGTTCAGTGGCACTGGCTATGGCATCATCTTGTTCAGTGGCACTGGCTATGGCACCATATTGTTCAGTGCCACTGGCTATGTCACCATCATGTTCTGTGGCACTGGTTATATCACTATCATGTCCAGTATCGCTGGGTATGTCACCATCATTTTCAGTGACACTGGTTCTATCACCATCTTACCAGCTCAGCGGCATTGACAATGGCACTGTATTGCTGGTTCAGTTGCCCTGGCCATGGAGCACTATTTTAACGGTTTCGTGGCACTGGCTGTGGCACCATCTTGCCAGCAGAGAAGCACTGGATATGGCACCATCACACCGGTTAAGTGGCAGTTGGTTCCGAGTCAGCTGCTGCCTCTCGCGCTCAGCCGGAGCTAGGTGACTCTGCTCAATCCTCTCTCCATACATTCTCCTTGCCTGGTACTTCATTTCTTATCATCTCGTCCTCTCTCTCTGTCTCCGCGTCCTGCCTTATACCTGTCTCCCGGTGCAAGGCCTTATACTTTAACAACTCACGCCTCGCTCTCCTAATACTGCCTCTAACACAGCTTCGTTCAGCACTGTCGCGACTTCCCATCTCCTTCAATACCTTTTTTCAAGCTATTGAGTACTCTGTTATACACGACACGTTGCAGTTCGTCTGTCCTCTCCACTTCACTTGTACTCTTAGCTCTAAATTCTGTGCTTTATTTTCTCTTTAAAATCACTCTTTCATGCATCAGCTCCTCTTATCGCTCCATGTTAGCCTTTTTCTCTTCCGCGTCTCTTCCACCTCCGTCATTCTATCCCTCCTACTCTCCCTCCCTCTCTCCTGTCCCTCCCACCCCCTCCCTCTCACCCCTCCCTCTCTCCCTCCCTCAGCCGCCTCCACGGTGCCTCGTTTTTCTATCATTCACTTGTGATACTTCGTCAGGATTTACATTTTTTACTCGCCCGAGGCCTGACATACAGCCTCCAATGTTACTTCGAAAACTTTGGATTTATTTTGTATTAACATATCGAATTTTTATATATACATATATATGCGAACAAGCCTGAATGGTCCCCAGGACTATATGCAACTGAAAACTCACACCCCAGAAGTGACTCAGAAGTGAGTTTTCAGATATATATATATAATATATATATATATATATATATATATATATATATATATATATATATATATATATATAAATATATATATAAATATATATATAATATAATATATATATATATAACTTTTTAGACACTCACCCACCAGGGGACTCGAACACTGGCCAACGAGGTGGCAGTTGCACGCTGTATCCAACACTATACTTCAAAGCCATAAAGAGAGGTAGGAACTCTGGTCATTTAACCAACCAGAACTCCATTCCTCTCCCAGGCAATGAGATAGTGTGAGACCTCTGGTGCTTTGCATCGATCCCTGTTATGGGGAGAACTCAGTGCCAATGCTTAATGCACAGACTAGCCTATTACCACTAGCTGAAGTTTATAAACTTTTTAGACACTCCACCCACCAGGGGACTCGAACACTGGCCAACGAGGTGGCAGTTGCACGCGTATCCACTACACTATACTTCAAAGCCATAAAGAGAGGTAGGAACTTGGTCATTTAACCAACCAGAACTCCATTCCTCTCCCAGGCAATGAGATAGGAAACTCCATTCCTCTCCCATTGCCTGGGAGAGGAATGGAGTTCTGGTTGGTTAAATGACCAGAGTTCCTACTCTCTTTATGGCTTTGAAGTATAGTTGTAGTGGATACAGCGTGCAACTGCCACCTCGTTGGCCAGTGTTCGAGTCCCCTGGTGGGTGGAGTGTCTAAAAAGTATAAACTTCAGCTAGTGGTAATAGGTAGTCTGTGCATTAAGCATTTGGCACTGAGTTCTCCCACATAACAGGATCGATGCAAAGCACCAGAGGTCTCACACTATCTCATTGCCTGGGAGAGGAATGGAGTTCTGGTTGGTTAATGACCAGAGTTCCTACCTCTCTTTATGGCTTTGAAGTATAGTGTAGTGGATACAGCGTGCTGCAACTGCCACCTCGTTGGCCAGTGTTCGAGTCCCCTGGTGGGTGGAGTGTCTAAAAAGTTATAAACTTCAGCTAGTGGTAATAGGCTAGTCTGTGCATATATATATATATATATATATATATATATATATATATATATATATATATATATGTATATATATATGTATTTATATATTAAGGTGCCCGTAAAAATCACGTGAGACAAGCTCATTTCATCACCCTAACGAGAGAAATGAATAAAAACACTTGAATAATAGGTAAACCCAAGATGTAAGAAGATTAAAATTCTTGAAGCAATCTACATTCAAACAGAACAACTCACAATAAATACCCAAATTTCGGAACTTTTCCATCTACCCAGCAGGCGAGTAACAGCAAGACGGGCCGCGAAGATCGTAGAAGATATAGGACGCTCTTAAACCAACCCGTCTTCTTAAAAATACTTCGCTTTTGTTTCGTATCCGCGTTATGGCTAAAAGTGGACGTAATTTGAATTGAAATCGGCTCACGAAAGTGACGTACTGCCCGTTTCTGTTTGAGTCATCCGGCTTACTCGGAAAGGTTAAGAGAGGAAACTTTCAATTAACGTTTTTCATAACATTTGGAAACTTTATGAGAATTTCCTGCCCACCTAACCTATCAGAGAACCCTTAACTAAATGTTGTGAAAAAAAAATCTCAAATTTATTTTACTTCATTTTTCATTTTCAAATTACGTCCACTTTCGGTCATACGGTAAACGGCCAAAAGCGACGTTATTTTTAAGAGGACAGGTTGTCTAAACATGCCACGTCCATAACGCCTAATTAATCTTATATTTCCTCCTCCACCCTTTTTTATTTCATTCGTTACTATTTACGTCCCCTATCTGACCCCCCATATATATNCTTAACCTTACCTTACAGGTATAGTTTTGTTTCTTCTTTTTATGTTTTACCCAAACCCACCTTCCCACTTAACTTTCCCTCCTTTTTTTTTACTTAGTTTTCTCTCTCTCCCCTTCTCCTTCCTTCGCTTTCTCTTATTAAGTGGAAATAGCATAGGTTAGGTAAATTGCATTAGGTTAGGCTAGGTTAAGTTAGATTATGTAAGTTAGGTTAGATAAGTTACGTTAGTTTTGATTAGGTAAGTTACATCAGTTAGGGAAGGAATAGGATAGAGTAGGTTAGATAGGATGATGCAGGGAAGTTCAGAGAACAGTTTTAAGGTAAAGTGGCTAAGAAAGTATATGTTAACGGAAGTGCAAGTTTTATATAAAACTTTGAACTAGCTACATTTTGGAGTGTTATTTATTGCCAGAAGATGTCTTCGAGAACAGCATTGATGGACGAAAGAAGTTCTTTGATGAACGAAAGTGAGATTGAGGTTTCCTTTGATGACTAAGAAAATAACTATGATATCTTAGAGAACAACTTTGATGACTGAGATTAACTTTTTGATAGCTCTGAGAATAACTTTTGAGGACATGAGTAGCATTTTGATGACTCTGAGAATAACTTTTGATGACTCTGAGAATAACTTTTGATTTCTTTGAAAATAACTTTGATGAACGAAGATGTCTTAGAAAGCTTCTCTGATGAACGAAGGTGACTTAGAGAATAACTGAATCCCCCTATACTACTGGTGTGTGTGGGGGGACTACTGGTGCGTGTTGGGACTACTGGTGTGTGGGGTCCTGTCACGACCTGACATAAAACAGATGTCACTGTTGTATAGAGCCAGGACACAGACTCTTGATGCTGCTCCTATACGACCATCTCAATCAAAATAAATTGATTCATTTCATGCAAATAACATTATATTTATTCTCATCAACACCATCTCTTACGATTGTAATAACGAAGAGCTCAAATTATGCTGCCTACCTCGATGTGATACGATCACTGCCAAATTTGATCGTGGAATGAAAGAATCCTTCGTTGTCATTATGAATAGTGAAGTCAGATTTGAGTTCAAGGCCACACCTAGAGACACCACTGATATAAGTTTTGGGTGTGATGCTCCTCTGGAGTCAGTATGCTCTAAGCCTGTGCTCCGTGGGGCTCTAAACTGTATGCTCTGTGGGGCTCTAAACGAGCTCCGATTTCTAAAATAATTAACTAAAATGTACTGTAGTAGAAGAACTGTAGTAAATTGCTTGGTATTCAGCCTGTCTTTTCAAATGTATATTCATATCATCTTTTCACACAAATCACTTATGTGATCAAAATAGTTTACTCATTAAATATAATTAATTGATTATGATGTGTTCAGCTTTACCAACATTAGATATTGCTTAATTATTTCACTGACATTGTATATACGAAATACAAACATAATAATTTAAGGGATATTGCCACAAATCGGCCGAAAGGGAAGCGAAATTTACATATTAAAAATTAAAAAACACTGCATTGATAAGAGGAAAAGTATGGATTAATTCTTAGTGTTTGTTGTTTAAAATTGTTTATGTCTGCACCTTTCGTCCTCCATAACATGGGTACAAGTTGCCCTTAAATGTTTTACTTAAGAATTATATTTTGGTTTGGTTAGCACATAAGTAAAACATAACTCTACAAATGCACATTATGTATCCAATGTTGCCTAATGTGTTATTATGTTATTCACTTATCATATTTCACTGAATCAGCTGAGGAGAATCTCAGGAATCTGTACACCAGTAGATTGACGGTTGAGAGGCGGGACCAAAGAGCCAAAGCTCAACTCCCGCAAGCACAACTAGGTGAGTACTGACATATTAACGTGTGTGCTGCCAAACTGGTTGGGGGCAGCGACCATACTTAGTATCTGGTTGGTGTTCTATACAAGTGGTGTAAGTGAATAATAATCGTTGCTTTACTTCGTCCTCAGGTGCCCAATCTCTTTAGTCTGGTCGGTATAGCTACAGCCTCACTTCTTGTAGGTCGGCATTCAATCCCCAATGGTCAAAGTGGTTGGTCACTATTCCTTTCCTCTGCAAATCCTTATCTGCATCTCCAAGTGCTATATAGTCATAATGGATTAGCGTTTTAGCCTGATAGTTATCTTACCCCCCCCCCTTCTTCATACTCCAGCGCCTTGCCCTCATTTGCACGTGTTAATTACTCAACCACACTCTTCCAGACCCAACCTGATCACTCTTTAAGGCTCCTTGTTAAGCCTCGCGCTTTAATCAAACTAGATGCTTCATTCTGTCTCATCTCCGCCTTAGCTATGCCCATTGAGTCTCGTAATATACCTGATAGATGATCAAACCAGACGCGTGCTCTCAACATTCTAAATTCACACTTAATTTTCTTGTGTTAACACTAGTTATGTGCGGCTGTTGAATGATTTGACTTTGTTCAATTATTATTCACCCTCATATCCATCAGGCTGTTGTTGGCGCAGTTTTGTGAAACGTTATAGATGACAGGCACATGGGACTTTCAGTAACCACTATATATAGCAGTGATAAATAATTGAATTCCCTTGTTCTCAAGTTGTCATAGGTATTGCAGTTTTGTATATCACAAGTAGTCTTAAGGACTCCTTCTGAGTTTAGACAAATTCAAGATAACCCCGATTTGCAACATCATATTTCAGGTCATCTCTACATAACTCGGGATACCACAACATATCCCAAGTCATCAACAAATATCTCAGATCACCGCAAAACATTCCAGGCGACCACTAAATATTCCAGGTTGCCACAATATATATCAGGTCATCCACAATTTTCCTATGTCCTCCCAAAATATTCCAGGTCATCCCCCAAAATATCTCACGTAGTCCCAAATTATTCCAGGTCACCCAAAATTATCCCCAGGTCACCCTACGTTTTCCCAAGTCACATAAAAATATCCCAGGTTATCCGACCCTCCCAAAAAAATCGTTTCATCCCAATACACCCTAAGGCACCCTAACAAGCCCAAGGTTATCCCAAAATATCCAACAGATGACCCCGTTATTCTCCAGGTTACCCAAACATATACTGGTCATGTCCAGGTAACCTAGCTTACCTCACAACACCTCAACACACACAGAAACCCCAGCTTACCTCACAACACCTCAACACACGCAGAAACCCCAGCTTACCTCACAACACCCTCAGCGCGCGCTTCATCATGCCAACACAACTCAAACCCCATTAAACCCTACGGAATGACCACCCAGTATTCATGGTTTCCCTTCTCCATTGTGTCAGAGATGTGTTGGTCATTACACTGCGACACCAAACAGATGCCCCAATATGATTGGGCAATACCACTCCTGTATAAAATGATTGCAGTTGTTTTTTTTCGAGCAATTGATTGTTATTTTTTTCGAGGCTGCGACTGATGAATAACTTCAATACTCTATTGTCCCGAAGTCGGAAAGGAAGGTTGATTAATGAGAACGAATCTATTATCAATACTGTAATGAATCATATGAGGCCCAAGAGTCTGAGGAAGATGAAATAGTCTATAACGAATCTGACAGAATTTCATAACACTTCCATTAATATACAAAATCTCAAAGGCACTCACCCAGTCAGTCTCTGTCTATTATTGTATTCTCTCTCTCTCTCTCTCTCTCTCTCTCTCTCTCTCTCTCTCTCTCTCTC
>WNGS01169217.1:23237891-23257022 GCA_020271785.1 Procambarus virginalis
GTGGATATCACTCACTAGATCTTGCGCTCTGGCCCGGTTCATATATCATATCCGATTTGATCCTGTGCCTGTACTCCGTTCCTCCGCCTAGTTCATTACTACATTACTCGGGTTGACTTCGAAGGGCTATTTGACCATTCTTCCTCTTTGATCATCTTGAGCCTCATTACCCGTAGCCTCCTCTATTTGCATGCATAGCACAGCTAAGGAGAGGAAGAAATCTATACCCTCTGGGAGTTCTTTTACATATATCAGAAAGTGTATAGGTCCAAGGACTGAAATACAGAAACAGTATAAGTTGAAAATTGTGTGTGGTGTACTCACCTAGTTGGTACTCACCTAATTGCTCTTGGCTCGCGGGGGTTGGACCTTCGGTTCTTTGGTCCCTGCCTCTCACCCGTCAATCAACAGGGTGGTACCAGGATTCCTGGGCCTAGTTGGGCTCTATCATATCTACCACTGAAACTGTGTGTCTTGGAGTCAGTCCTCCACCACATCACTCTCTGCTGCATTCCATTTGTCAACCACTCTGGACACTAAAAGTATTCTTTGTATTATCTCTGTGGCTCATTGGGCCATCAGTTTCCGACTGTGTCCCCTTGTGCGTGTGCCCCTGTGTGGTAAATTAGCCGGTCGCTGTATCAAACCCTGTCGATTCCCACTGAGAATCTTGATGTGTGTTAATCATGTCCCCCTACACCTACCCTTCTGTCTTCCAACGAAGTGAGTTTCAACTCCTGCAGTCGCTCCTCTTAACTCATACCTCTCAACTCAGGTACTAATCTGGTGGCAAAACTTTGAACATTTTACAGCTAGTAGGTCCTTGATGCTTTCGACTATTCTTACAGTACTGTGACTGCCATAGCTGGAGCCGGCAACTACTCCAGGTATATGGCTCTGGACATATAGTGGTATAATAGAAGTTGTTCTGAAAGATCCTTACACAAGTTTCTAAAGGGCCGTTTTTATGTTAGGCAACCTGGCAAGTGCTGCTGATGTTATCCTCTTGATATGAGCTGTCAGGGGACAGGTCTGGCGTGATATCAACCCCCAGGTCCTTTTCTCTATTTCTGACTCTTGCAATATTTCATCTCCCAAGTGATACCTGTATCTGGTCTCCTGCTTCTGACCCCTATCTTCATTACCTTAACATTTGCTTGGGTTAAACTCTAACAGACATTTGTCGACATTCTGCAGCTTGTCCAGGTCTTCTTGAAGCCTCAAACTGTCTCCCTCTGTCTTGATCCTTCTCATAATTTTGGTGTCGTCACCAAACATTGAGCGGAAGATGGAGTCTATCCCTCTGGGAGATCATTTACGTATATCAGAAACAGGATAGGTCCAGCACAGAGCACTGTGGGACTCCACTGGTGCTTCACGCCATTCTGAGATCTTACCCCTCACTATAACTCTCTGCTTCCTATTGCTTAGGTACTCCCTTGTCCCCCACGGGAGCGCCCGACCAGTTACTCCTGCCTGTTCTCCCAACTTGTAGCATCAACCTTTATTGGGACTGTGTCAAAAGCTTTCGGACAGTCCAAAAAAAATGCAGTCCGACCATCCTTCTCTTTCTTGTATTAATCTTTGTCACCCTGATCGTGAATTCTATCAAGCCCTGTAAGGCAAGATTTACCCCTCCCTGAAACCCATGTTGCTGCGTTGTCACGAAGTCTCTTCTCTCCAGATGTGTTACCAGTTTTTTTTCTCACGATCTTCTCTCCATCACCTTGCATGGTATACATTGTCAAGGACACTGGCCTGTAGTCAGTGCCTCTTGCCTGTCGCCCTTTTTGTATATTGGGACCACATTCGCCGTCTTCCTTATTTCTGGTAGGTTTCCGTCTCCAGTGACTTACTATCACTATGGAGAGTGCAAGCAAAGTGCCTCTGCACTGAACTCTCTCTCAGTATCCAAGGTGAGATCCGTCTGGCCAAACAGCCTTCCTAACATCCCAGATCCAGCAGGTGTCTCGAACCTCCTCTCTCGTCTTCGAACTTGTCGAACTTTTCCAAGGCGCCTGATTTATGGCTACCTCTCCTAACGCAGTGACCTCACGTTTTCTATTGTGAAGACCTCCTGGAACCCTCTTGTTGATAGTCTTCACACACCTCTTTGTCATTCTCTGTATACGTGTCCTCGCCTGTTCTAAGTTTCAATACCTGTTCTTCACTGTTGTCTTTTCCTTCTGATGTGACTGTGGAGTAGCTTTGGGTTCGGTCTTGGCTTTGTTTGCTATATCATTTTCAAAACTGTTCTCTGCCTTCTCTTCATCACCCTGACGTACTCCTTCCTGGCTCTCTGGTATCACTCTCTCGGCTTTCTGGTGTTCTGTTATTCCGGAAGTTCCTCCACGCCTTTTTGTTCAGTTCTTTTGCTTCCTTACATGCCCTATTATATCATTGATTCTTCTGTTGCTTCTCGGATTTTCCCTTTGGACCGGGATGAACCTGTTTGCTGCCTCCTGAGACTTTTGGGTAACATAGTCCATCCTCCCTGTACAGACTTATCTCTGAGGTCTGAGTCCCAAGGTATTGCACTTAGGAAACTCCTCATCTGTACATAATTCCCCTTCGGAATGCCAGCCTTTTGATTCCTAGTTCTTTTTTGGGGGAGCTAATTCCTAAGCTCTACCAGGTACTCAACGTTCATACACTATGGTCACTCATTCCCAAGGCGCTCCATCTTAACTTCCCTTATATCCCACTCATTTAGGGTAAATATCAAATCAAGCTTGCTGGTTCATCTTCTCCTCTCATTCTTGTTGGTCATTGAACGTGCTGGCATAGAAAGCTTCTTGTTCCCACATCCAGCAGCTTAGCTCTCCATGTTCTGGTCCTCCATGCGGTCTCTGTTCTCCCAATCTATCTTCCCCATGGTTGAAGTCTCCCATTATTAGTAGTCCAGACTCATTCTGCTAGCAACAGAAGCTGCCTCTTTCTATTATGTTAATGGTGGGCCATGGTTTTTCTATTATATTTCTGTCTAGGTCTTCTGTCATTTGGTGGGAGATTATATATGACTACGGACTATAATTTTTTTCCCTCCTTTTGTTATGGTACCTGCTATGTCGTCACTGAAACCTTCATAGCCCTGAACAACCATCTCGTCAAAATCCCAGCCTTTTTTACCAGCAGAGCTACACCACCACACCTCTTCCTCCCTCTCTTTCCTCATAAACTAATAGGTCCTGGAGGAACACTGCATTTGTTATCGTTTTCGTCAGTTTTTGTTCTGTGAGTGCTATTTTGCCTGGGTTTTCCTCTAGTACCCTTTCTCCAAGCTCATTCGCTTTATTTGTATTCCATCTATGTTAGTGTACATTGCTTTGAGGCTCACTTCCTCTGTCCCTTCTCAAATCGCCCCTTGGTGAGTGTTCTGCTGGTGGGGGAAGCTGTTCCATGGGTGTGAAGACTTGAGGTGGATAACAGGGTCTCAGAGGTTACTAGGACGAGGGGCGGGGATCCAGTGAAGGGGGAGGGGCAGGGAGGGTATGGGGTGAAGGTGAGGGAGGACAGGAGGAAAGGAGGGGAGGGAAGACTCTGCGGGAGGAGGGGAGGGGCAGAAGGGTGGGATTGGGTGGGGGTGGAGGGGTAGGTGGGTTTTTCTATGCAGAGGGTGGCGGGGTTATCCTCCACTCTGGTGTCTACTGGCTAGCTGGTTGTGTTGTGGTGTGTGTGATGTGTGTAGTGCTGTGTGTGTGGGTGTGTGATGTGAAGACAGCGACGAGAGTGTACAAGCGGGGAGACCGGAAGGATGTGTGTCGACAGAGACGGGGAGGTTGTGTATATTTTTCCAGCAAACGAAAACGTGTGTAGTAAGACTATCTACGTTTGTGTTGCACCTGAAGGCAACAGGTCTAGTGGGAAGCTGTATGTGGGGTTTATCAAGGAGGGTGGTATGTATGTCAGTAGACGAGATTGTGGTATAGGGGGAGTTGAGAAGGAGTGGGTGTCCAGTGCAGATACAAGGAATGTGTGTTTGAGGATAAACCTTGAGACGTAAATATGGAGGGAGGGTAAGGAGGGAGTGGGGTGGGGGGGATTGGAGGGGACAACAATCGAGGGGTGGATGTATTTGGGAGGTGATAAGTGAGGCTGTATGCTGGAGATGATTGTAAGGTGTAATGTAAGGCGAAGGCTGTAGGTGTGTGGAGCTGGTCTTGACACTGGATCGACCCGCGGCAACGTCCGGTGGCCTCATCAAGTGGTATATTATATGATCTATATTATATATATCGATATATATTTAACTATGATCAGCTTAGATTGCTGGAGGGTAGAAGAATTGAGAGAGAGAGCGAGAGGAGAGAAGATCGAGAGAAGCAGCAGAGAGATGAGAGAGAGAGAATGGGTACGAGGAATGGTTGGGTAGCAGAATGGGGTATAGAAGTAGATCTCTCATATATATTAATATATCTACTTTTACATCAATATTGGGGAGAACGTTTCTTTCGACCGAGGCGAAAAACCGGGAAGGAGAGAAATTGATTCCTTCAAAATGGTGGTTTGAGCGAATTGCAAATCCTTCAATCGTGATGCAATAGAACTTTCCAGCTGACTTCACCTCACTAAAAGATTACAGTTAATAATGTAGCTCTAATTATTAGGAGAATTTCACCCAAAAACTATTGCATAAGACAATAACAACACATAAAGTACATTTACAATCGTGTTTTGAAAATGTTGTTTTCTGACTGTAATAACTCTATTGGCACGTACATAAATAATATTACCGTACTTCTGTCAACTATACAAAACACGCAGGTCTGAGACCCGGCTCTACCCAGCCCACCCTTCTCACAACACCCACAATTCCAGCTACTAACCCTACCTTCAGGCACACTCACATACTCCCTCACCCTAGCACGCATATACCGGCTTCAATAATATCGGCACTTCCACCCAGCAATCCACAACACACATTCGTCTACCCAGCCTCATTACCGTTCTATCACACACTCACTCTCTATCCCAGCCTCATCTACCGTTCCACACACAAATTCCTTCTACCCAGGCCTCCCATATCCGTCGCTCATCAACCAACCCACATTAAACGAAAAACTCTACCAGTCCTCAACATACCGTTCTCACAACAACACTCACATTCCTCCTACTCCCAGGCCTCACCACCGGTCTCTCAACTACACACTAACAATCCTCCTTCTCACCCTCACCACACGTCTCAAACTCACCCGTTCCTCTGACCAGCACACACGTTCTCACAACATCCTCCATACCCTCCTACCCCCATCCTCACCCCCGTGGTCTCACAACACACTCACACTGCCTACTACCCAGCATACCTACCGTTTCTCACCAAACACCCCTACCATAAGAACCCATTCATATAACCCCGTCCACCACATTTGTGTCATGTTATTCTCTCACGTAGCCTGCTTTGTGTCTACCCTCGCCCACCACCCTCCTGCCTATTTTCATCATCAAAGAACAAGCTACTATCCCCCCTCCAGGCCCTTCCAACTCCACAGCATTTAAACTATGATGTCCACATTGTAACTCTGCGTGAAAATTAAATTAACATTTTGCCCCGGTATGTCCTTGGATATGCTTATATGCTTTTGGGATCGAAAGATAGGTTTTCTAGTGGAACGTTTTTTCCCCTGAAAGTCGCCTGTGTTCACTGGGGTTTCATATAAACTTATATTCCTTTTCACAGATAGTAACGGTGGAAAACAAACATTAAGGTGTTTACAGAAATCTTTCGCATAGAACTTATACAGTCACACATATATTTACACACGAGGTATTGAAACATTATTCGTAGGAGCTAGACACACAGGAAGATGTAGATTGGTTCACACTATAGATAGTCGTGTACCGCTTGGGAAACTTTTGGGTGATTCATAAAGTGTATAAAATAAATTCTTGCAAGAAGAACCCGAAACCGATGCAAATTTTTGTTGCGAAGAAGTTTGCCAATCACAGTGGATGACGTGCAAATGGCCTAGATGTTGTGGACTCCAGAAACAATAGTTTTTTGTTCTAAATCAAATAAAATCACACTAGGGGATCATGAGACAGATTGTATGTAATATACTAATCTGAGCAATTGTGTGCCACAAATCTTAGCACTAATGTACAAGGAAGGAGATAATCTATAAAATGACACATGACACGAGGATGTTTCTGAACTATAAGGTGACCAGTAACAGAATTGTGCTAAACTACAAAGTGGCACAATCTGTAAGAGATAAGACTTACAAGATAACAAAACGAAATAGAAGTTGGTAATTATTCTTCCGGCTGTAAATCAAGAAGCATTGACCTAGGAGGATAACAGTCAAGATAACAGCCCCCCAGCACGTGGTCACAATGTTATCTTCAGTATTTGTAAAGGACATCCACCCTTCTGTATGTCTGTGCATCATTCTTATTTCCTGGACTGAGCTAAGAATGGAACTATCAGGGAAAAGCGCCAAGGCATTACAACTATCTAGCACTGGGAAGGGATCAGGATAAGGGTTTCGGATGGGACAAGGATGGAATGGTGCCTAACTACTCGGACGGTCGGGAATTCAAAAGCATTTCACCGATCACGTAAGGTGACAAGGGGAACTCTCTGCTGGTTGGGTCATAACAGCACTAGACGAATTTGAAAACGTCCATTTGTTACTAAATATGTTTTCTGAAGGAATAATATATGTGTGATGCTATTTTCTCTATATAAAATAATTCATAGGAAATACATAAAGATATACATTATCTCAGAAGACATATCAGATTCTTATCAATGTATATTACTTTAATCTACCTATTGACATTCGTCAAGATAATACAAAAGTTATAACAAATACAATAGGTTAAGAATATAGTAAAGATTCAAAATAGACTTAATTCTAGTAAGCTGTAGTTCACTAAGAATAAAGATCCTAGTGAGAATCACGAACCAATAAAGCTCTCATATATTCACTTGAAGTTATATGTATCAGAGTTGGCCAAAAATTATTAGCATTCTCTATGATATCTAATCTGCTGCAAAAAAATGTGCCTTTTCTGCAATTTCGGGAACAATATTTAAAATTTTGCAATTTTGCCCTCGTGTTTGTGAACAATACAATAAATGCCTTCAATATTAAGGTAACATTCGACTGCAGCAATAACAATTATGTAACACACTTGCCACTGACGTCCGCACATAGTCGTTCGGTTCCATTTATGACTATGTTTTTCCTCCGAGTCCTTGACAGGTCCTCCGGGACTCCATCGCTGCCAGTCCCCTGCGACACTCCGGACTCTCGTTCCTGTCATCATTGTCCAATTGGCTCCTCCGTTTTCTGTCTCATACATCGAGGAACTTCTCCCGTAAACTTTATTCTTCATTTCCGGCAATCAGGAAAAAGATTTCTCTGGAGAGTCGTGTCTCTAACTCTCCAAGTCTAGTTACATTGCTACCCAATTTTTTGTTCTGTAAATTTTTTGTTTGATAATTGCCTCTTTCTTAATTTATTCCTAAAAATAACGTTTTTATTATAACGTTATCGACACTGTTTCCAATAATACTTCGACAATTAATATAACATTAAAAATTATTATCTTATTCCACCACCAAAAAGTGAAAAGCCCTTAACAAAATTTTATACCTGAAAACTTCAACCAGTAATCATTTTCCATTTTTTTTTCATTCATATCAAGAAGCACTGAATAGAATTTATAAATATATATTAGATAAATATGATTTAATGATCAAAAGTTAATAATATCACTCATGTCTTTAGGCATTGATCTATCATCGCACATGAAGCAAAAAACAGGCTGTTTTTTGCTTCAGGCTGGAAGGATAAACAGGCTGAAACTGTTTCAGGTTGACAATCATCATATCTAAAGAGGGTTTTCATTGTCAGCCATCTTGTTATTCACGAGAACATGATGTTCAAGTTAAATAACAAAATGCAAGAACATGTAACACACATACCTGTATTTGTTGAGTTAAACTGGTGTGAAATGTTATGAATTCGTAAAGCTTTAAGTTACATATTTGATCTATAATTTAAATTCAGCATTTGCTGTCATTCCATTAAATATTAACCCATTAAAATAGTGGTATACGTTATATATTATTTGCATAAAAACCTCAGCCAAAGAAAGGCACCTCCTTTATCATTTTAAAAGACTAGAAGGAATTGGTTAGAATACTTGGATAAAGAAGACTGACTTCAAAATTTGCATCGTACACGGAAACTTAGAACCAAGACGTTCGGTCTTTTCTGTGGCGCTAGTGTCAACAGAACGGTCAGATTTGGTGGTATTGATCTTCTTACTTCTGTGCTATGACCACAAGCTTTACTTCCCGCCGACCAAAAAGATTATACGATCCATCTTTTCTAAAATGTTGGTCCGAAATGAACGTGAACTTTGAACCCAGATCGAGAACTTTTCTGTGTTCAACAGTACATGTTGGTATATTTGACGAAACACTGATATATGCCAAATAATTTTCGGAGGATGGGATGGATTATATATTCTTAAATCCTCGTTCCACCTAGCAATAGTACACCTTTGAAATTGTCCGCTACTGTTTTCGAGATGACAGAGGAACTTACGTCGGTTTGTTTAGAACACTGTTGTTTTTTAATCGACTGAAACTGTTTACTGATACTTAAGGCATTGTTCATTACCTGGTTTTGATTTGTTACCAATTTTGGGTATAAGTGTTTTCAAGTGTGTTATTATATAGGAAATGAGCCTTTAAGCCTTCGTATTAACATCTATCTGAATAACACAATCATTTTCAATATGATGTGATTAGCTAAGCACCCGGGTCCCAGAGCCAGGTGATGCAAGGGGTTACTAAAGCCTGTTATCACGGTGTCCAGTGATGACTCTGTCAGATGGACAGAACACGTCTCATAATTCTTCAGACCAATGTGCACAAAATAATTATTTAAATTTTCGTGCCCTATGGTGTCGATTCATGGATTCACCATATCATTTTGTGTCACCCAGAGGCATGAGATGGTGATTTGTATAATGCAACCCATTCAAATACCGAGCCAGATGTAATGAATCTCATCCAAATACCGAGACAGATGTAATGAACTCATCCAAATACCGAGCCAGATGTAATGCAAATCATCCGAACACCGACCCAGATGTGATGCAAATCATCCAAACACCGAGCCAGATGTGATGCAAATCATCCAAACACCGAGCAAGATGTGATGCAAATCATCCAAACACCGAGCTAGATGTAATGCAAATCATCTAAACACCGAGCCAGATGTAATTTAAATCATCCAAATACCCAGCCAGATGCAATGCAAATCATCCAAACACCGAGCCGGATGTGATGCAAATCATCCAAACACCGAGCCAGATGTGATGCAAATCATCCAAACACCGAGCCAGATGTAATGCAAATCATCCAGACACCGAGCCAGATGTAATGCAAATCATCCGAACACCGAGCCAGATGTAATGCAAATCATCCGAACACCGAGCCAGATGTAACGCAAATCATCCAAACACCGAGCCAGATGTAATGCAAATCATCCAAACACCGAGCCAGATGTAATGCAAATCATCCAAACACCGAGCCAGATGTAATGCAAATCATCCAAACATCGAGCCAGATGTAATGCAAATCATCCAAACACCGAGCCAGATGTAATGCAAATCATCCAAACACCGAGCCAGATGTAATGCAGGGTCTTGCATTATGGCGATTAGATACGCATAAAAACTAATTAAGGGTTTTCATTAATAACCACAAACAGGTAAATGTTATAGTGACTGTTTTGAGCTATTTTTCCCCCCGGCTTCACATATACGTCAAAACTTATAGTATTACGCTCGAAATAAGAAACACCGGAAAATGTTCGACAGACTCTCTAAAGTTTACGGAGAACCATGAATTCTTATCATGCTAGAATTTCCAACTGATTTTATACTCTCCAAAAGTTCTGTGCCCCCGACTCTTTCTTTGTTCTTCTGAAAACTTCTTCAACAACTCGTTGAAGTAATAAAGAAAATTACCCCTCTTTTCTGAAACGCGTTTGATTCCCGGCAACATGTGGCTCTGTTTGCTTATAGTAATTATTTTGTTATTAGCACAAACTCCATTAAATAATAAAAGCAGTAACATCATGCACTCTCTGTTTTCATATAAAAATCTGTTATAGTGCATACATATGTGTTTATCAATGTACTCGCTTATTAAACATATTTCGTTTTTGTATACTCGTTTAATAAATAGGTTTCGTTTTAGTAAGCTTGCTTAATAAATATATTTAGTTTTAGTATATTTGCCTAATAAACGTATCTCGTTTTAGTATACTCGCTTAATAAACATATTTCATTTTTGTATACTCGCTAAATAAACATATTTCGTTTTAATATACTAGCTTAATAAAGGGAAGGGAGTACCATCTCTGGCTGGAAGAAGGGGGACCCATAGCCTCGGAGGAAACCACACATAACGCATTGGAGAGAATGTGGATCCCCTCCAATACAGTTTCTGTGTGCTTTTCTCCTATCACCCCCTTCGCTTTTTTTTTGCTTTATTGTGTATTTAAAGGTTACAAAACATACAAGACAAATGCCTAAAGGTTATGGATCTCTTGAAGCTCCTCTGCTTCTGGACAGGAACCGAGGACACAGCAAGCATTTCCCCTCTGGATCGCCACACTGTGGCGCTGAAACAAAAAACTGGAAGCCCTTGGGTCTCTGGTGACGTCAATGAGCTTGGAACCCAATTCCTTGAGAAATCCCAAGGCACTCTTGCCCCAGGGGCCATGCGTCTCAGACGCTATGGGAACAAAGAGGTATTGACCTGCCAGTCACCTGTACTTGAGAGATTTTGCTGTTTCCCTGTGGTTGGCTGCCCCACCTGCTTGATCAGCTCCGAAGTGTACATAGGTGTCAGCCAGGGTGGATACACATGTGTAGTCCCACACCAACTGTCTACCCTCCTTCCATGAGTATATGGTGATGCCATCAGGGCGAAGTGCGGGGAAATCCGGGTTTTGGACCCCTAGGATGCGAGGTTCTCTCTCCGCTGGGCACCTAGCTGAGACGATTCGCTTAATAAATATATTTCGTTTTAGTATACTCGCATAATAAACATATCTCGTTTTAGTATATTTGCTTAATAAACATATTTCGTTTTAGTATACTCTCTTAATAAACATATTTCGTTTTAATATACTCGCTTAATAAACATATTTCATTTTAGTATACTAAATAAATATATTTTGTTTTAGTGTACTTACATAATAAACAAATCTCGTATTATTATATTCGCTTAATAAACGCCCGTACATAAAATTGCAAATGTTTTCTCATTACTCAAGAGAAGCGGCAATTATCATTAATCAACGTGTTAATCTCGTGTATTACTTTTGCAACACATTTTTTTAACATGTTAATGAACATGTATTTATGTTAATATTGTCCCATTGTTTCTGAGTACTCTAGCTTTCATTTCCCCTATAGGAAGTGGGACTTTTACTAACACTTACACCGACAAGATTAATATTATATGATTGGGATGCTGCAAGTCTTACATGAAACGTGCATCTCTTGCTACTAGTGCCCCTCATCTCTTGCTACTTGCACGTTCATCTCTTGCCACTGACACCCTTCATCTCTTGCTAATAGCACCCTTCATCTCTTTCTACTGGCACCTGTTCTACCCCTGAGGGAGTTGGGGCTTATGGGACTTAAACCTCCAAAAAAGAGCTCTGGTTGTTGCACCAGACTGTTGCTTGCATACAGGTGGACAACGTCTCCAACCACTCCCTGTCAGAACAATCAACCAATCTCGGCAGCCACACTACCGCTACCGTTGGTCGACCAACAATGGACACTGTGGGTGCTTGTAATTTACCCAGGAAATCACACAATGCGCCTCTTGATCTTGGAGAGGGGATCAGCATCACATACTTAAGGATGCGGCGCCAACACTGGCCTCGTTGTCTTGGGTACACACCCCACTCAAGCCACCGTGACTCCCCACTCTTTTCTTGTTTGGAATGATATCCTAAATTCCCCTTTCGTGAATTAGTATCTTCTGCCACCCTGTTCGCAGCCGTGACCTCTCTCTCTCTCTGTCTCCGGCTCTCAGGGAAACCTCACCAGGACAAGAGCAAAAACCAGCTAACATTACATATTTAATAAACGGAGAAAACATACATAATACATGACAAAAAAATAGAACATTATCATTTAACAATCTAACCTGCTATGACCTGGTAGCATTCCATCATCATATCCTGGCTTCACCAACTGTCTCAAGTGGCTGCTCAACTCTTGGCTTACTATTTACTACTACTCGCTGCATGGAGCTGAAGTTCTGCCACAACAATACTATATCCTCAGCTCTAAAAGTATATGAAACTCAGCTCAGGGCTGAAACACTTGAAATACCTACATAAGTATTCCCAAGAAAAAAAAGAAATCAGTCTCTCACCTGCGTCTTATATGTCAATAGGCATTCAAGCACTCCTACATTTATGTGTCCACTATGAGCCTATGTTCTGCTCCTAGAGACTCATATTCAATGCATATCTCTAAGTCCTCCTAAATATCAAGACAGGCACTTCTGCAGTTCTCCCAATCTGCTGAACACCGAAGTCTTATTCAAACATCAGTGACGCTAAACCACTGATTCCACAGAGACACGCGAAGCTCCTCTTCTTGCTTGAAATCAACTCCTCACTATGGAGTTCTGCTCTACCACAGAGTTCAGCATACACTTCTTCTCCAGCCTCGAAGTTCCTCCTTCAACTTCTTCTCTAACCTTGAAGTTTCTCCACGAACTCCTCCCAAACAAACCTGCAATCCCATTACCATGCAAATAAAATGTTTCCCAAACAGAACATAAAGAATAAACTATATCCCAGCATTAAATTTCGACCTCCGACACTGTAACGCGTCGTCCGACTGTGGTGGGTATTCCCCAAAACTGGACGGGTCCAAGTGAGGGACATGTCTTGACACGTCCCTGGCAGCTTCATCTCAGGCCTGGTGGCTGGGGCTGAGGCCCCCTCAGTTGCCCCTTGACCACCATCTAGAGAAGATGTACCACTCCTCTCTCCAGCATGGCCTATCTCTACTCTCTTTTATAGCTTATTAGCTCAATAAAATATATGTATTACATGCAAAAACACTCGCCATGATCGCTGGGCACACGATCAAGCACAGGCAACCAATGTAACAAGTGTTTTATTAATTTACTGCAGAATTTGTATCTTAAGTGCACTAATCTGCGGGCTCCCAGAGGTCGTCCTCTAAGACATCCAACAAAGTTTCTTTATGACGACTCCTCTGGAACAACTCCTCTGTTCCTGACGTGAGCTCATACAGTCGTCTGGCAGGCTCCACACAAGCCACCTGCTAATCTTCCTAACCCCAGAGGAAATCACGATTTAGAGCTCCACATAGGTACGATCACCACTTGGCTTGAGATCGTCTCAAAATCATCATAAATACAGAGAGGGACGTGTGTCGCGCCCTTGACAGCTTCTTCAGCAGTAATGCACAGCAGTCGTCACTCAAACACTGCATCCAGAGCCGTATTCCTCTATATTCCTAGGACACCGGACCGCTTGTTAACCTCCGACAACTACAGCAACTCAAGTGAAGTCAAGACGTCTTTGTAGCCTCACGTCATGTTATCAAAATATCGAGATCTCATTTCATGTCATTTATTTACTTGCTCATCCTCTGCTCATACTTTAAAATTAGTTACTGTCATTTATTATAAATTTAATATATTTTTTTTCCTCTGTCCTCTCAATCAGGTCCAGAATGCAGAATAACTCTCAAAGGGGTAGAGTCGTTCCAACAAGGCTACACGGGGTCATAACACACCCTTCATCTCTTGCTACCGTCAACTTCATCTCTTGCTACTGGCACCCTTCATCTCTGGCCACTGCACCCTTCATCTCTTGCTACCGTCAACCTTCATCTCTTGCACTGGCACCCTTCATCTCTGGCCAATGGCACCCTTCATCTCTGGCCAATGGCACCCTTCATCCCTTTCCACTGGCACCCTTCATCTCTTGCTTGTGGCACCCTTCATCTCTTGCTTGTGGAACCCTTCATCTCTTGCTAGAGACACCCTTCATCTCTTGCTAATGGCACCCTTCCTCTCTTGCCTGGCACCCTTCCTCTCTTGCTAATGGCACCCTTCCTCTCTTGTTATCAGATTGGGGGGAACAGGTTACGGGTTTGTTTTCCGGGAGCTGGAATTGGTGTCAATATTAACATGAATGATATTATGGCTGGAAATGGGAACAAACCCATTTTTTTATGAGTGCCGGTGGAAATGATGTTGGACGAGTTAGAAGTGAGGAACTGATACAGAGGTTTAAGACAGTCAAAGAATTAGTTAGGATCAGGGAAGAATCCTGACCATATGTGGCATTCTTCCAAGAAAGGGAGTTGGAAATCAATGGTTCTCGAGGGCACTTGGTGTCAATTGCCGATTGGACAAATATTGCAAATCAAATGCAATATCATTCATTGATAACTGGGAACACTTCTATGGAAGAAATGACATGTGTGCTCGGGATGGAGTGCATCTATCTAGGGCTGGAGTTGTTGTTGTGGCGAACTCGTTGGAACCTGTGGTTGGAGGGGGTTTGTTTGCCTTTAAACTGTTAGTAGATAGTGGTATGGGAATTGACATGAAGAAAGGATGTAATACATGTATGTGTTTGTGGGAGAAACAATTGGCAAAAGAATCATCGAAAGAGAAAGGACTCAAAATAACAATACACTTAGGGGTATATTACACGAATAGTAGGAGTCATAGAAGCAAAATACACTATTTAAATGCTCTTGTCTGCATAGAAAATATACATATATATTATTGCACTTATCGAGACGTGGATGAATGTAAAAAATGGAGAACTATTAGCTGATATAATAGACATGAATTTAAACTATTTCACACAAATAGATATATCAGACGAGGAGGGGAAGTAGCCATATTTGCTAGGGAAATTTGAAATGTAGTCTCAAAGGGGAATTAAAACTGAGCCACACACATAAATTATTTGGCTAGAATTAAACGAAAAGCAGATAATCTTACAATAGGAGTTATATACAGACCCCAATCTTAAACAGAATGGAAGCAAAGCATCTATGGGATGAAATATTTAAGTATCTAGGTCTATCAGTATTTGTGTTAATGCTTATATTAACTCTGTTAATGCTTATATTTGTTTTAGGTGAGGTGATACAGGAAATGATTGAGATGAATATCTCATTCATGTTCATGAGCATATCACCTTCCCCCACACGAATATAAGCATTAACAGAGTATGTAAAATTGTTCTTGAAAATGTAAGAAGTGTCTTGCGAAACGCGCCTAGGCGTCAGACCATAAATAATGTGTGAAAATGAGCTTTGGAGAGTAAATTTTTCAACTACCCTCCACAGTGAAGAAAGACATAAGAAACATTGAGAATATTCGTGTTAGAATAAATAATCTTACCCTTTCTGTCATATTCAACAACATATGTTAATTAACCGGGAAACACAAATAAATGACATCGAAATAGAGAGTGAGCTAGGGAACAGGGATCTCAAAGAAATCCGATTTAGTATAGATTGGAAGAGATTTGTAATTGGAAAATTCTGTTAAAGTGCCAGATTTTCGAAAAGCGGATTTTAATAGCCAAAGAATATTTTGGGTGAAATAGATTGGAAAGTCTTGGGCAATGGGGGTGGGCCGGTCTTGGAGCGAGACGTGAACCAAGCATTGGGTGATGAAAAAAGAGATTTCGATGTGGATTCAAATTCTAATATAATCTATTAAAAGTGTTCTAAGCAAAGCACAATAACGTAGTGTATCATACAAATTGAATAGATCGATTACTGATGACCTGAAATGGTTAACAAATGATCAGAAGAAACTTATAGGTAGAAAGAGAGCTTGGTACAAAAGGATTAAGAATGGGAAAGTCAGTTTAGAACAAGAATTCGTACAACTGGTTAGAAATGTTATAACAGAGATAAGGAAGGCAAAAAGAAACTCTGAAGTTCGCATAGCAGGGTAAGCAAAGGCAAATTCTAAAGTTCTTTTTCAGTTATATTGAACAAAGATTAGAGAAAGTATAGGTCCAATGAAAACAGAGACAGGTCAGATAACAGATAATAACAGAGAGACGAGTATAATTTTTAATAAATAATTTATCTCTATATTTACTAAGAGGAACTTAACGCTATGCCTTCAGCCAAACAAGTCTATGTGGGTGGGGACGAGGATAGGTTCACTAGTTTAGCAGTTACCAGGGAGGATGTAATTAAATAAATAGTGAAACTCAAATCAAACAAATCACAAGGGCCTGACGAAGTGTTTGCCAGGGTGTTTAAAAAATGCAAAGAGGAGCTCTGCCATCCATTGTGTACCTTATGTAATAAATCATTAAATTCAGGTAGAGTGCCAGAGTTGTGGAAGGTTGCTAATGTGGTACCAGTTTTTAACAAAGGAGATAGATCACTTGTATCAAACTATCGGCCAATTAGCCTAACGTCTATTGTGGGAAAGTTGCTTGAATCGATAATTGCAAATACCATTCCTCTTCATCTTGAAAAACATAAATTATTAAATGATTCACAACGTGGTTTTACAAATGGCCGTTCATGTTTAACAAATTTGCTATCATTTTATTCCAGCATAGTTGAGGCAGTTGATAGTGGAAAAGTTTGGGATTTTGTGTACCTTGTCTTTAGCAAAGCTTTTCATACAGTGCCACATGAAAGCCTGATTAAAAAGAAAGAGGCTCGTGGTATTGGGGATGCTATATTAAGTTGGATTAGGGCATGGCAATACCAAAGAAAACAGAGAGTAAGTGTAATTAGGGTTAAGTCAGAGTAGGAAAATATTGTAAGTGGAGTGCCTCAAAACTCTGTCCTGGGATCTCTGTTATTTTTAATATATACAAATGATTTAGATTCAGGTTTTAGCTGGAATATTTGCAAATTTACCGATGATTCCAAAATCAGGAGGGAAACAAACACGGAGAAAGACTCACTTTTACTTCATGACGATCTAAATAGGGTTTCGAAATAGTCAAAAGATTCGCAGATGCAGTTTAATGCTGACAAATGTGTATGTTTTGAGGCTAGGTAATGATGATTGAATTACTAGATACGAACTAGATGGGTTGATATTGCGAAGTCGGATTGCAAAAAGGATCTGGGAGTTATGATTAATAAGAATTTAAAACCAAAAATTAATGCTTAAATGTTCGTAATAAAGCATATAGGACTCTGGGATTTATTAAGTGAAGCATTAGTAACAAGACACCTGGTGTTGTTCTTCAGTTATATCATGCTCTGGTTAGGCCCCATTTAGATTATGCAGTTCAGTTTTGGTCACCATACTATAGAATGAATATAAATTCACTAGAACGCGTCCAGCGTAGGATGCCAAAGTTAATCCATTTAATCAAATTGAAACATGTCATCTGAAGAAAGATTAACAAAGCTTAAAATGCATTCATTTAACTGGCGAAGAGTTCGGGGGTGACATGATAGAGATTTACAAGTGGATGAATGGACATAACAAAGTCGATATAAATAGGGGTATTAAAAGTGTCAACACAACACTAGAACACGAAACATTGTGTATAAATGGATAAGTTTAGATTTAGGAAAGACATGGTTAAATACTGGTTCGGTAACAGGGTTGTTGATTTGTGGAACTAATTACAAATGGAGGTGGGGTCCCTTGATTGTTTTAACGTGGGTTGAACATGTATATGAGTAGGATTGGGTGGTTATATATAGGAGCTGCCTCGTATGGGCCAATAGGCCTTCTGCAGTTACATTTATTAATGTTATTTGCTCCCTTCATCTCTTGCTACTGGCACCCTTCATCTCTTGCAACTGGCACCCTTCATCTCCTGCTACTGGCACCCTTCATCTCTTGCAACTGGCACCCATCATCTCTTGCTACTGGCACCCTTCATCTCTTGCTACTGGCACCCTTCATCTCTTGCTACTGGCACTCTTCATCTCTTGCTACTGGCACCCTTCATCTCTTGCTACTGGCACCCATCATCTCTTGCTACTGGCACCCTTCATCTCTTGCTACTGGCACCCTTCATCTCTTGCTACTGGCACCCTTCATCTCATGCTACTGGCACCCTTCATATCTTGCTACTGGCACCCTTCATCTCTTGCTACTGGCACCCTTCATCTCTTGCTAGTGGCACCCTTCATATCTTGCTACTGGCACCCTTCATCTCTTGCTACTGGCACCCTTCATCTCTTGCTAGTGGCACCCTTCATCTCTTGCTACTGGCACCCTTCATCTCTTGCTAGTGGCACCCTTCATCTCTTGCTACAGGCACCCTTCATCTCTTGCTACTGGCACCCTTCATCTCTTGCTACAGGCACCCTTCATCTCTTGCTACAGGCACCCTTCATCTCTTGCTACTGGCACCCTTCATCTCTTGCTACAGGCACCCTTCATCTCTTGCTACAGGCACCCTTCATCTCTTGCTACTGGCACCCTTCATCTCTTGCTACAGGCACCCTTCATCTCTTGCTACTGGCACCCTTCATCTCTTGCTAGTGGCACCCCTCATATCTTGCTACTGGCACCCCTTCATCTCCTGCTAATAAGGCCTGTCAGCTCTAACTGTTAGCTCCCTTCAGCTCTTCCCACTAGCCCACCCTTCTACTCCTGCTACAGACGCCTTTCAACTCTTGCTACAGACGCCCTTCAGGACGTACTATTAGCTTTCATCAGCTCTTGCTTCAGACACTCTTCAGCTGCTGCTTCAGAGGCCCTTCAGCTCTTGCTATTAGCTCCCAACAGCTCCTGCTTCAGACACCCTTCAGCTCTTGCTATTAGCTCTTATCAGCTCTTGCTACAGACGCCCTTCAGCTCTTGCTATTAGCTCTTATCAGCTCTTGCTACAGACGCCCTTCAGCTCTTGCTATTAAGTCTTATATCAGCTCTTGCTTCAATGGACCTTCAGCTCTTGCTTCAATCTTCAATCTCCCAGTCAGCATCTTTCAGCATCCCAGTCAGCATGTTCCTGCATCCCAGTCGGAATCTTTCACCATCCCAGTCAGCATGTTCCTGCATCCCAGTCAGCATCTTTCAGAATCACAGTCAGCCTCAACCTGCATCACCAGTCAGCATCGACC
>WNGS01169217.1:23266851-23277728 GCA_020271785.1 Procambarus virginalis
GCTGGAAGATGCTGACTGGGATGCAGGAACATGCTGACTGAGATACTGGTCGATGCTGACTGGTGATGCAGTGTAAACATTTCATATGTTTCCATTTTGCCATTCCACTGAGTATTTTATACGTTCCAATCGTACCCCCCCCCCCTCTCCCTTTCTTTTTCTTACACACTTGGTCGTAAGGTTGGTTTCCTTAAGGCGCTCTTCATATTCCATCCCTTCTAACTCTGGGACAAGCCTCTTCGCAAACTTCTCAACCTTTTTCAGTTTCCTTATGTGTTTCTTCAGGTGGGGACTCCATGATAGTGCGGCAAACTAGAAGACTGGTCTCACGTAGACAGTGTAAAGCGCCTTAAATGTCTCTTTACTTAGGTTTCTGAACGATGTTCTTACTTTTGCCAGTGTAGAGTACGATGCTATCGTTTTCCTATTTATATGTGCCTCAGGAGGTAGATTAGGTGTTACGACCACTCCCAGGTCTCTTTCTCGAATTATCACAGATAGGCTGTTCCCCTTCATTGTGTACTGTCCCTTTGGTCTCCTATCAGCTGATCCCATTTCCATAACTTTATATCTGCCCGTGCTGAGCTCCAGAAGCCATTTCCCTGACCATCTCTGCAACCTGTTCAGTCCTCTGGAGGATCCTACAATCCTCATCTGTCACAACACTTCTCATTAATGTTGCGTCTTCCGCGAACATTGACATGTAGGATTCTACTCCTGTAAACATCTCATTTATGTATATTAGAAATAGAATTGGTCCAGCACCGATCCTTGAAGTACTCCACTCGTTACTGTTCACCTGTCTGACTTCTCGCCCCTTATCGTTACTCTCTGCCTCCATCCTGTTAGGTAGTTCCTTACCCATGCTAGGGCTTTTGCGCTTGCTCCCGCCTGCCTCTCAAGTTTGAAGAACAGTCTCATGAGCGGTACTATATCAAAGGCTTTTTGGCAGTTCTGAAATATGAAGTCTGTCCATCATTCTCTATCCTGCCTTATCCTTGTTATTTTATCAAAGAATTCCAAAAGGTTTGTTAGGCACGATTTCTTTTTCCAGAACCCATGTTGATGTTTGTTTACGTACCTAATGCTCTCCAGGTGTGCAACAAGTCTTTGCCTAATTATTCTTTCAAGTATTGTGCAGGGGATGCTTGTCAGTGATACGGCTCTGTAGTTAAGTGCCTTCTCCCTATCTCCTTTCTTAAAAATCAGTACGACATTTGCCTTCTTCCAGCAACTGGGCAATTCTCCCGACATAAGGGACTCATTAAAGATCATTGCCAGAGGCACGCTGAGAGACTGCGCTGTCTCTTTTAGTATACACGGTGATACTTTGTCTGGTCCAACTGCCTTAGTAGCATCCAGTGTTGTCAACTGTTTCATTACCTCCTCTGCTGTCACCTCAATATCTGATAGTCTTTAATCTAGGGACATCTCGTCTAACAATGGGAGCTGCGCAGGTTCGGCTGTGAACACTCCATGGAAACTGGCATTCAGTGCCTCACAGATTTCCTTGTCACTTTCTGAATATGCCCCTTCTGTTTTCCTTAGTCTTGACACTTGGTCGTTCACTGACATTTTTCTTCATATATGGTTATATGGTTATGTAGTAATTAAGGTTGCTTTCTTGCTTTCATCCCAATATCATTCTCATAATTTCTTTCCAATACTCTTCGTATGTTAATGTAATCGTTCCTAGCTCTGTTGCATCTAATCCTATTGTCCTCTGTTCTTTATCTTCTGTACTTCCTCCACTCCTTCCTGCTTCTCATTTTTGCTTCCTAACACTGTCTGTTAAACCTTGGGTTATTATTCCCTCTTACGTTTTTCTTTATTGTTGGTATAAATCTCTCTTCGACCTCCTGGCATTTTCATTTGACTAGGTCCATCATATCTTGCACAGTTTTTCCTCTAATTTCTTCCTTCCACCGCACTTCTCCCAGATAGTTCCTTATCCCTTTGTAGTCCCCTTTCCTGTAGTCAACTCTCCTCTCCCAGACTTCTTGTCCCATGGTCACAAGTTTGAGTTCCATCATGTAGTCAAAGACTACGACACAATGATTACTGGCTCCTAGTGGTATTTCATGTTCAAAATTCTCGATGTCTTCTACATTCTGGGTGAAAATCAGGTCTAATAGGCTCGGTGTATTCCCTCCTTTTTCCCTTGTGTCTTCCTTCACATGCTGTGTTAAGAAATTCCTGTCTATAATGTCTACTAACTTTGCTCCCCAACTTTCCTCCCCGCTATGGGGATTCCTTGAATCTCAATGGATCTCGCCGTGATTTAGGTTCCCAGTGACCAGCAGTTTCACTCATATTCTGTGAGCTGTTGTTGATTCCTTCTGCAGTTCATCAATACATGCCTCCATACTGTTGTCATCATACTCGTGCCAGGGCCTTCTGCTGTTTGGTGGGGGATGGTAGATTATCAAAATCATAATCTTCTTCCCATCTGCTGTAAGAGTTCCGTGCATGGAGCTTGTGTGTTCATTGGTATCGCGATTTTCCAGGAGGTACCTATCAATATTCAAACTTCCATTTCCGCTTTATTAGGAGTGCCTCTCCCCCTCCCTGTCTCTGTGTCCTTTCTTTTCTTATCACTTGGTATCATTCTGGAAAGAGAGCAATGGGGATCATGCCTTTTATTTTAGTTTCCACTATTTCAACTGTGTCAGGATCTTCCTCACTAACGCTTTCTTTTATCTCTTCTGCTTTATTGGATACCCCATCAGCATTGGTGTAGCAAACCTTGAGACTCTTCTTGAAAACTCTGGTACCAGAGTTCATCCCTTCTCTGGGGGTGTGGGGGGGGAGGGGGTGTGGGGGGAGGGGGTGTGGGGGTGTTTGGGGGGCGAGTGTGGTCTGGGCATCTAGGGGGTAGGAGGAGCATAATGGGTCTGAAAATTAGGGGGGGGGGTCTGAATGGCATAAGGGGATTGAAAAGTAGAGTGAGGCTGAGAGTCAGGTAGAGGTTGAGAGGTTGGGGGGGGGGGCGTTGGGGGAGTCGGTTAGTGGGTGGTGGGGGGTTGTGGGGAGAATTGATAATATGAGTGTACTCACCTATTTGTACTCACCTATTTGTGCTTGCGGGGGTTGAGCTTTGGCTCTTTGGTCCCGCCTCTCAACTGTCAATCAACCGGTGTACAGATTCCCGAGCCTACTGGGCTCTATCATATCTACCCTTGAAACTGTGTATGGAGTCAGCCTCCACCACATCACTGCCTAAAGCATTCCATCCCAGTGTGTGTGTGTGTGTGTGTGTGTGTGTGTGTGTGTGTGTGTGTGTGTGTGTGTGTGTGTGTGTGTGTGTGTGTGTGACACTCCACTGGTATGCATTGCAGCCCAGCTCTGTCGGACGTGTAGCGCCGAAGTAATAACATGAATCATAAAATAAAAACTTGTCCACACCAGCCGGGGAAACTTGCCTCTGGTAAAGCTTCACTCAAATACGCCGTCTTATTTTTATTTTATTTCTATAAGCTTCCTTATATGTCAAATATACACGTTGGTAGGCACCATTCCATCCCCCCGTTCCATCCCGAATCCTAATCCTGACCGCTTTCCAGTGCTATATAGTCGTATTTGCTTGGTGCTTTCTCCTGATATTTCCCTTATATGTCAAATATATATAATAATAATAAAAATAAATCATTGCCTTTGGGGACATTATACATAGGTATACATTCAGTACATGTTATACGACATATATCGACGTCTCCCCCCCCCCTCCCAGAGTTGAATTACTGACCCCGCTCAGGATGGAACCCCACAATAAGCTGACTAACTCATGGGTACCTATTTACTGCTAGGTGGACAGGAACATGAGGAGAAAAGGAAACGCGCCCAAACGTTTCTACGTGTGCCGCCCCCGGGATTCGAATCCGGATTCTCGATTGTGAATCGAGAACGAACCTGATTGTACTTCCGGAACCCTCTCACAATGTATACACATTATGTAAACAAGCATTCATAATGATATGCCTTTTAGGCAGAGCTGTCAAATTTGGCCTAGTTAGTGAGGATCGCTGATTCCGATTAGGCAGAGATTTAATTATTTCTGCCTATTTTTCTGTTTTGGTTTGGAAAGAATATTATAATATATATATATATATATATATATATATATATATATATATATATATATATATATATATATATATATATATATATATGTATATATATGTCTCCTTGACTATGACACTATATTCTGTATTAACTATTTTCTGGTTTAGGGTTTGTATCCCTCTAACTAGTGCTCTTGCATCAGGGTTTAGTTGGTAGAGGAGTTCTCCAAAAGTCATGTTCGTGTTTCGAGGTGAAGAAAAAGAAGTGAATAATCATAGAATGTATTACACTTATTATAAAATTGCACAACGTTTCGAACCTACATGATTCATTCTCAAGTGACGTTGCAGTACCGGACATTATATTTATAATGATAGTGGGTCAGGTGAATACAAATGGATCGAACAATGGGGTCCGGTTTAAACAATGGGTATTAATATGGTAAACATAAGGGTAAAGAGTAAGACATAAAGGGGAAAAGAGTAGAATAAGGATAAATAGGGTACATAATACATACATAGATTAATCAGGTGTAGTGGGCGTTGTTTGTCGAGCAGTGTCTTCTATGTTGGCATTTTCACGTTCTGGTCTTGTACTGAAACTCTTGTCTCTAAGCATAGTTATATAGCAGAGCTTTTAGTGTCCAATGTACAACATCCTGAAGGAGAACTATGTCTTTCGTTAATTTTAAGTGTTTAGATCGCCACAGAGCCGAAGTGATGCAGTTCTAGCAAAATGAAGCATAGTGTAACAGTAGGCATTCATCAGTCTCAGGAGACCATGGAGTTGCGTTCTGGTTATCGGTCTGGAGTGGCTTCTCCAGTTCGCAAAGGCTGGGTAGGTTGATACGTAGGAGAAGCTGTTACCCATGCAGCAGGCCACCATCTACACGGCGCCGAAAGTGTCCAATGGAAAGGCAAACGCCAATACGATTGGTTCCAGCACCGCCGCAGGAACGGGTATCAGTAGCTGGGATTGTTTCTCTGAAGGTTGTTCATTGTCTGACACCTAATCCACAAATCCGAAAATAAAAAAATTACCGATGTTACGTTATCGATTATTGTAATGACTTCATAATGTATAACTCCTGTATTTTATTTTATTTCCATATTTGTGGGTTGGGTGTATGGTTTTCAGTCACGTTATTGGGACTATCTTCTTTGGCTATATATGTTCATTCAATATGTTCATATATATGTCTCTATTCATTATAAGTAGAAATTAAAATTTTGGCATATTCGTTTTATTTTTTAATGAAAACATCTGCTCCTTTAATTTGGCAACGAATGAATGCATGATTTTACACCAATGTCGAATGATCGCACATGTGTTATTTCCCTCGGAAATGTAGTGATAATGCATACGGCAACGGGCAGTGTTATGGAGATGAGACACAACATATTCATGAACACAAAGGGAATGCCTAACATTTTTCACGAGAATGCTTAGAAATTTGCATTGCGCCACCTCCACGGAGTCTTGGGCTGGGACGGAACGACACTATCCCACTATTTGTGGGATAGTGTCCCTCCCCGTAAGGTATATACACGTGATGTACAGTACACACTAACCAAATGTGGGAGATCAACCTTGGCGGCTTAATCGGAGGTGGTTCAAGTTCAAGTTCAAGTATATTTATTGACAAGAAAAAATACATCTCAAAGGGATAGAATAGCTTAGGTAATTTCTAATCCCCCTTCGGAGGTGGTCACTCAAATGCCCGTGACAGAGGCTATTATGAAAACAACATTTTGTTAACTGCGGAAGGAGTTAACAGCCTTATTCTTGCTTTGGAACTTCTGCAATACATTCACGCACATACACACACACTCCAGGGCCTCGCGGCTGAGTGGACAGCGCTCGGGAATCGTAGTCCTAAGGGCCTGGGTTCAATTCCCGGCCGTGGCGGAAATAGATGGGCAGCGTCTCTTTTACCCTAATGGACCTGATCACCTAGCAGTAAATAGGTACATGAGCGTTAGACGGCTGTTACGGGCAGCTTCCTGGGTGTGTGTGGGGGGGGGGGGAGGGGAGGGGAAAAATCATTTGATTGATTGGCAACTAAGAAGCGAGCTGAAAGAGCAAAGCTCAACTCCCACAAGCACTACTAGGTGTATATAACTAGGTGAATAAATAAACAAGAAAAGGGTGGGCAGACTATTTTTTGGACTGTCAGAAACACTTTGACACAGTACCCCATAAAAGCTTGTTACAAAAGTTGGAACAACACTCAGGAGAAAGATATAAGGTGCTCCAGTGAATAAGGGAGTATCTTAGCAACAAGAAACCGCGAGTAATCGTGAGGGGGGAGACATCAGAGTGACGAGATGCCACCGGTGGAGTTCCACAGGGCTCTGTACTTGGACCAATGCTGTTTCTAATATATGTAAACGATTCTCTACAGGGTATAGACTCATTCCTCTCAATGTTTGCTGATGATGCAAAAATTATGAGAAGAATCAAGACAGATGAAGATAGACATAATCTACTGGATGACCTGGACAAACTAGAAAAATGGTAAAGAAAATGGCTACAGAAGTTCAACCCAGGAAAGTGTAAAGTATTGAAATTAGGCGAAGGGAGCAGAAGGCTGAACACAAGGTATCATCTGAGAAGTGAAATCCTGCAAAAGTCAAACAGAGAGAAAGATCTGGGGGTTGATATCACACCGAACCTGACCCCAGAAGCCCACCTCAAAAGGATATCATCAGCGGCATATGCTAGGTTAGCCATCATAAGAACTGTCATTAGAAACTTGTGTGGGGAATCGTTCAGGACCTTGAATACCACTTATGTCAGACGAATCCGGGAGTATGCAGCTTCAGACTGGTGGCCATACCTAGTTAAACACAAGACAAAGTAAAAAGAAGATTCAGAGGTATGCCACCAGACTAGTCACATAACTGAGAGGTATGATCAACGAGGAAAGGCTAAGGAAGCTGAACCTCACGACACTGGAAAACAGAAGAGTAAGGGGCAGACATGATAACCACCTACAATATTCTCAGGGGAATTGACAGGGTGGACAAAGACAAGCTCTTTAGCATGGATGGACTACGAACAAGGGAACACAGGTGGAAATTGAGTACCCAAATGAGCCACAAGGACGTTAAATAACTTTTTCAGTGTCAGAGGAGTTAACGGATGGACTGCATTAGGCAGTGATGTGGTGGAGGCTGACTCCATACACAGCTTCAAATGTAGATTTGATAGAGCCCAGTAGGCTCAGGATTCTGTAAACCAGTTGATTGACAGTTGAGAGGCGGGACCAAAGAGCCAGAGCTCCAATCCAATCATCCAATGTCGTGAGATTCATTTCATGCAGCCTTTCCTCGTAAATCATGCCTCTTAGTACTGGAACTATCCTAATGGCATACCTCTGAATTTTTTCAAGCTTAGTTTTCCGCTTGACAAGGTACGGGCTCCATGCTGGGGCCACATACTCCAGGATTGGTCTTACATATGTGGTATACAAGGTTCTGAATGATTTCTTACCCAGGTTCCTGAGGGCTGTTCCGATGTTTGCCAGCCTCGCATACGCCGCAGATGTTATTCTTATTATGTGGGCTTCAGGAGACAGGTTTGGTGTGATATCAACTCCTAGATCTTTCTCTCTTTCCGTTTCATAAAATACTTCATATCCTAATTTGTATCCTGTGCCTGGACTCCTGTTCCCTCCGCCTAGTTTCATTATCTTACATTTACTCGGGTTGAACTTTCGAAGCCATTTGTTGGACCATTCATTCAGTCTGTTTGAGTCATCTTGAAGCCTCATAATCCGTCTTAAGCCTCCTCATAATTTTTGCATCATCAGCAAACAGTAAGAGGAATGAATCTATACCCTCTGAGAGATCATTTACATATATCAAAAACAGTATAGGTCCAAGGACTGAAATACAGAAACAGTATAAGTTGAAAATTGTGTGTGTGTACTCACCTAGTTGTACTCACCTAGTTGTGCTCGCGGGGGTTGAGCTCTGGCTCTTTGGTCCTGCCTCTCAACCGTCAATCAACAGGTGTTCAGGTTCCTGAGCCTATTGGGCTCTATCATATCTACACTTGAAACTGTGTATGGAGTCAGCCTCCACCACATCACTTCCTAATGCATTCCATTTGTCAACCACTCTGACACTAAAAAAGTTCTTTCTAATATCTCTGTGGCTCATTTGGGCACTCAGTTTCCACCTGTGTCCCCTTGTGCGTGTGCCCTTGTGTTAAATAGCCTGTCTGTATCAACCCTGTCGATTCCCCTGAGAATCTTAAATGTGGTGATCATGTCCCCCCTAACTCTTCTGTCTTCCAACGAAGTAAGGTTCAATTCCCGTAGTCTCTCCTCGTAGCTCATACCTCTCAGCTCGGGTACTATTCTGGTGGCAAACCTTTGAACCTTTTCCAGTTTAGTCTTATGCTTAACTAGATATGGACTCCATGCTGGAGCCGCATACTCCAGGATTGGTCTGACATATGTGGTATATAATGTTCTGAAAGATTCCTTACACAAGTTTCTAAAGGCCGTTCTTATGTTAGCCAACCTGGCATATGCTGCTGATGTTATCCTCTTGATATGAGCTTCAGGGGACAGGTCTGGCGTGATATCAACCCCCAGGTCTTTCTCTCTTTCTGACTCTTGAAATATTTCATCTCCCAAGTGATACCTTGTATCTGGTCTCCTGCTTCCTGCCCCTATCTTCATTACATTACATTTGCTTGGGTTAAACTCTAACAGACATTTGTTCGACCATTCCTGCAGCTTGTCCAGGTCTTCTTGAAGCCTCAAACTGTCTTCCTCTGTCTTGATCCTTCTCATAATTTTGGTGTCGTCAGTAAACATTGAGAGGAATGAGTCTATACCCTCTGGGAGATCATTTACGTATATCAGAAACAGGATAGGTCCAAGCACAGAGCCCTGTGGGACTCCACTGGTGACTTCACGCCATTCTGAGATCTTACCCCTCACTATAACTCTCTGCTTCCTATTGCTTAGGTACTCCCTTGTCCACTGGAGCGCCCTACCAGTTACTCCTGCCTGTTTCTCCAGCTTGTGCATCAACCTTTTATGGGGTACTGTGTCAAAGGCTTTCCGACAGTCCAAAAAAATGCAGTCCGCCCATCCTTCTCTTTCTTGCTTAATCTTTGTCACCTGATCGTAGAATTCTATCAAGCCTGTAAGGCAAGATTTACCCTCCCTGAACCCATGTTGCTGCGTTGTCACGAAGTCTCTTCTCTCCAGATGTGTTACCAGTTTTTTTCTCACGATCTTCTCCATCACCTTGCATGGTATACATTGTCAAGGACACTGGCCTGTAGTTCAGTGCCTCTTGCCTGTCGCCCTTTTTGTATATTGGGACCACATTCGCCGTCTTCCTTATTTCTGGTAGGTTTCCCGTCTCCAGTGACTTACTATACACTATGGAGAGTGGCAAGCAAAGTGCCTCTGCACACTCTTTCAGTATCCAAGGTGAGATCCCGTCTGGCCCAACAGCCTTCCTAACATCCATATCCAGCAGGTGTCTCTTTACCTCCTCTCTCGTAATTTCGAACTTTTCCAAGGCCGCCTGATTTACCTCCCTTTCTCCTAGCACAGTGACCTCACCTTGTTCTATTGTGAAGACCTCCTGGAACCTCTTGTTGAGTTCTTCACACACCTCTTTGTCATTCTCTGTATACCTGTCCTCGCCTGTTCTAAGTTTCAATACCTGTTCTTTCACTGTTGCTTTCCTTCTGATGTGACTGTGGAGTAGCTTTGGTTCGGTCTTGGCTTTGTTTGCTATATCATTTTCAAAACTTTTCTCTGCTTCTCTTCTCACCCTGACGTACTCATTCCTGGCTCTCTGGTATCTCTCTCTGCTTTCTGGTGTTCTGTTATTCCGGAAGTTCCTCCACGCCCTTTTGTTCAGTTTCTTCGCTTCCATACATTCCCTATTATACCATGGATTCTTCTGTTGCTTCTCGGATTTTTCCCTTTGGACCGGGATGAACCTGTTTGCTGCCTCCTGACACTTTTGGGTAACATAGTCCATCATACCCTGTACAGACTTATCTCTGAGGTCTGAGTCCCAAGGTATTTCACTTAGGAAACTTCTCATCTGTACATAATTCCCCTTTCGGAATGCCAGCCTTTTGATTCCTAGTTCTTTTTTGGGGAGATAATTCCTAGCTCTACCAGGTACTCAAAGTTCAATACACTATGGTCACTCATTCCCAAGGGCGCTTCCATCTTAACTTCCCTTATATCCCACTCATTTAGGGTAAATATCAAATCAAGCATTGCTGGTTCATCTTCTCCTCTCATTCTTGTTGGGTCATTGACGTGCTGGCATAGAAAGTTTCTTGTTGCCACATCCAGCAGCTTAGCTCTCCATGTTTCTGGTCCTCCATGCGGGTCTCTGTTCTCCCAATCTATCTTCCCATGGTTGAAGTCTCCCATTATTAGTAGTCCAGATCCATTCCTGCTAGCAACAGAAGCTGCTCTTTCTATTATGTTAATGGTGGCCATGTTGTTTCTATCATATTCCTGTCTAGGTCTTCTGTCATTTGGTGGAGGATTATATATGACTACGACTATAATTTTTTTCCCTCCATTTGTTATGGTACCTGCTATGTAGTCACTGAAACCTTCACAGCCCTGAACAACCATCCCCTCAATATCCCAGCCTTTTCTTACCAGTAGAGCTACACCACCACCACCTCTTCCTTCCCTCTCTTTCCTCATAACATAATAGTCCTGTGGGAACACTGCATTTGTTATCGTTTTCGTCAGTTTTGTTTCTGTGAGGGCTATTATGTCTGGGTTTTCCTCTAGTACCCGTTCTCCC
>WNGS01169217.1:23285863-23300153 GCA_020271785.1 Procambarus virginalis
AAGATTCTTTAGTTACAATTTAAATTGTTATGTCATTTGGGCTAATTCGGTAATAAAAAAAATAACTTTTTAGGATTAAGTGAGTCAATTTTATATGTTTGATCAAATAGTGCTATTACTATATTTTTTGTTTTTTTGAATTATTATTTTCTACCACAGACACGTGGTCACACATTTACACACGATAACCAGCATGTATACATATTTTCTGTCCTCCAGGACAGGGGTTAGAGTTTTATTAAGCCAAGAGTACCGGGTTTATTGAACAATCAACCACAGTAGGTGCTTGTAATGCTTTAAAATATTAATCTAACCTACATACATAGACACATATGCGAATATTCTTATCGCATATGAATCATATTAGTTATAAACACATATATTGTTAGGTGAATGGGAGGAAATATTCAGACAAATGTTTTAAAACGCATCCTTTCTCATCGTTAGCGTATTGGTTGTCCATATTCAAGCGTAATCCCCGTGGACTCAAAGACAATGTCTGTTTGATGTTCTTATATGCTGCTTCCCCAACTCGTATGTTTATACTTCATCGTTATCTCAAGTAATGGTGTCTCTAGTTTTCTCTGGTCTCTTACACATAATTGAGGATAAGCACTAAGCCAGTATGACTACATAGCACTTGGAAGGGATACTGAGAAGGAATCTGTACGCTCAGGAATCTGTAGACCAGTTGACTGACAGTTGAGAGGCGGGACCAAAGAGATAAGGCTCAACCCCCGCAAGCACAACTAGGTGAGTACACACACACACTAACAGTATCCGGCCTATGATCCCAATAACATCGATATACAGCGATAATACACTTCTTTTATTATTCAATTTAACAATTAGTCGGTTTATTGAAGAATGGACTTTTTTAATTCGAAATCTAATTTTCCTGAAAGCAACACACAAGGAAATTTTGATTTAAAATACGGCCCGATGTGAAAGGTGCTTCAGTGTGTCCTTTAAGTCATCTTCAACGAGGAAAGCCGCCATCTACAGCTATCCTCATTGTTCTCAAAATAAGCAGCTAAGCAGAGTTATGCAGTGAACGAGGCAATTCGCCTCCCCTCTCCCTCCCGGAGCCCTACTCTGGCTCAGGGCAGCGTCAACATTACATAGTGATATAGCATACCTGTTATTCTGTAATCGTGAGCCTCAACGGGGGCGGCTGGATGAAAATACTTCCTCACCTACATGATTATATGCTGATTACAAGTCTCTCGCCTTGCTTAATGCCAGATGGTTACCTTGCTATTTTTCTGGTTATCGTGCACTCTTTTCAGGGTCTTACGTTTCAGGCTCTGTGCCCACAATCATGTGTCAGAAATATCTTGCTTCCTGAAATTTAATTTTTTTCTGCACACTCGGTGTGTAAAATCCTCTAGCAAGTATTTCATATTTTTCCTCCATATACAATTAACTTTATTAAGAACAAATCAACTGCCTGTATTCTTCGTCTAGCACACAATAACCTTACTTATTAAATTTATTTGTTTGTATGCAGTCAACTAATTAGCTGAATTAACTGTTTCTACTCTTCCGCATACAGTTAACTACCTAATAACTGAATTAACTGTCAAATATTATCTGCAGTCAACAACTTTACAGAAAAATTAATTGTGTTCTGGTATCTACCTACCATCACGTATTTTACTTCTTAACGGAAATAGCGTTCTCTGTACTACAATTAACTACCTATGGCTGAATGACCTATCCCTTCAGGTCGACTGCCAAGTACTTTCTTAACAAATTAGGAAATAAACAGTTCGTAACAAAACAAATATTACACAAGTCTTCGTCTAGAAGGGAGCCTGTCGGCCGAGCGGACAGCACGCTGAACTTGTGATCATGTGGTCCTGGGTTCGATCCCAGGCGCCGGCGAGAAACAATGGGCAGAGTTTCTTTCACCCTATGCCCCTGTTACCTAGCAGTAAAATAGGTACCTGGGTGATAGTCAGCTGTCACGGGCTGCTTCCTGGGGGTGGAGGCCTGGTCGAGGACCGGGCCGCGGGGACACTAAAACCCCGAAATCATCTCAAGATAACCTCAAGATAAGTCCCAATGAAATCAAAATAGTGTGATTTATCACTGGAAATCAATTTAAGGCAATGGAGTGACTTGAACCCGCGTTCTGTGGATTCCCAGACATCTGCCTTAACCACAATGGCCGAGCGGTAATTACTCGCATGTAATGAAAATCATTGCATGCAAGTAACAATAATAATAAAGACAATAATAAGATGATCATTTACCTGCTAATTAATCATGTTTATATGAATTTGAGCACTAGCAAGTAGCAAACCTATTGATTATTAATGATTATTGATTGATTACAGGTGAAAAAAGCTTTGTGAGAATAACGACGGTCAGTGGCCAGGGGCCAGATTCACGAAAGCACTTACGCAAACACTTACGAACCTGTACATCTTTTATCTATCTTTGACGGCTTTATTTCCAATTATTAAACAGTTAATGAACTCCGAAACACCAGGAGGCTGTTTACACAAATAACAACAGTTGAATGGGAAGTTTTCATGCTTGTAAACTGTATAATAAATGTAACAAAACCAGTCAAATATTGAGGAAAGATGTACACGATCGTAAGTTCTTGCGTAAGTGCTTTCGTGAATCTGGCCCCAGATTCACGAAGCAGTTACGCAAGCTCTTACGGACTGTCCATCTTTTCTCAATTTTTGGTGGCTTTGTTTACAATTATTAAACAGTTAAATGAGCTCTAAAGCACCAGAAGGCTGTTTATAACAATAACAGCTGTTGATTGGGAAGTTTTCATGCTTGTAAACTGTTTAACAAATGCAATCAAAGCCGTCAAAAATTAAGGCAAGATGTACACGTTCATAAGTACTTGCGTAACTGCTTCCTGAATCTGGCCCCAAGGTATGACCCCATGCTGGGGCATAGAGGCTTTTTTGTGTCATACTAAGATTGGAAGAGAACACCTCACTATAAAGAAATAATGATACAGAACAAACTGCTTGTAATGGTATACCTGAGAGCTGTAATTGGTCATTATATGCGTAACCATGTTTTTAATTACCATATTTTTAATTTCAGTTGGTTACAACAATTCGATTTTAACTTCACTACAGCTTTAAAGGCTGTGACGAATGCCCTGGTATGTATAAGAACCACCAACGAAGTCATGGTGTGGATAGGAACCACCAACGAAGCCCTGGTGTGGATAGGCACACCCAACGAGGCCCGTGGCGTGGACAGAAGCCCACTTACCCGGTCCGTGGTTGAGTGGATATAAAGCCCGATCCATAAAGAATTAGATTTGAACTTCATCCTGGATCGTGCCAGATTGCATCCCACGACGATTGCACGACGAGGTGCCATGTGGAGCTGAAAGCGGCCTAAACACTTCGTCAGACGCAGTCCCTGAGTAAAACGTTATTCCCTGGCGTCCGAAGGTGAACCAGAAACCCACCCTTGGGTAAATAAACGTGCGGGTTATTTTGGCTGCCAGGCAGGCAAGAACGTGTGCTTCTAGCGGACGAAGAGATCGCGTTCCTCAGCCTCCTGTCCAGCTGGAGGCTCTACGGATCAGGCTCTTGTAAAAACGCTGTTGTTGTGACTATTCAGGCCGCGTTTTGATCCATTTGCTTTCCTGACCCATTGAGTTTCAAACGCGAAATCCTTTTCATATTGACATGATAATCAATGTTCTTGTTTGTAAGACTTTCTGATTGCCCTATATTACCTTTCTGATTGTGTGTCATCAATATTTACACATTTTAACATCCTGTGTTTTCCTGACTTTTACGAATAAAAACAAAACAAAATACTTTTTTCATAATCACAATCATAGTAATATTTTTAAACTTGTGCTACAATAGTCTACCTACTGGAAAACGGGCTCGCCATAGCCCGTGCTACTTGGAACTTTGTTCCAGGTAGCGAATCTTTAACAACAACAACAACCTACTGGAAGCCAAACTCGAGCATTTCGCTTATACGATTTTCTTTAAATATTTTATATGCAAACGAAGAAAACGAAGAATTGACGCACAAAAAAGGAATTAGAAATTAAAAAGAATAATTGAGCACATTTGTTCTGTGCACATCAACTTGGCAGAACGTTTATGAAGGCCGCTAATCACTATGCTCATCCAAGCTCCAGCGGACCCAACGGAGCATTCGTATACTTTGTCTTACCATGTGTTTGTGTTTGTGCTAGTGTGTTTGATTGTGCTAGTGTGTTTGTTTGTGCAAGTGTGTGTTTTTGTGCTAGAGTGTTTGTTTGTGCTAGTGTGTGTGTTTGTGCTAGTGTGTGTGTTTGTGCTAGGGTGTGTGTGTGTGCTAGTGTGTGTTTTTGTGCTAGTGTGTGTGATTGTGCTAGCGTGTGTGTTTGTGCTAGCGTTTGTGTTTGTGCTAGGGTGTGTGTGTTTGTGCTAGGTTGTGTGTTTGTGCTAGCGTGTGTGTGTTTGTGCTAGGGTGTGTGTGTGTTTGTGCTAGCGTGTGTGTTTGCGCTAGGGTGTGTGTTTGAGCTAGTGTGTGTGTTTTTGTGCTAGCGTGTTTGTTTGTGCTAGTGTGTGTGTTTTTGTGCTAGTGTGTGTGTTTTTGTGCTAGTGCGTTTGTTTGTGCGTGTGTGTGTGTTTGTGCTAGCGTGTGTGTTTGTGTTAGCGTGTGTGTGTTTGTGCTAGCGTGTGTGTTTGTGCTAGGGTGTGTGTGTTTGTGCTAGGGTGTGTGTGTTTGTGTAGCGTGTGTGTTTGTGCTAGCATGTGTGTTTGTGTTAGCGTGCGTGTGTTTGTGCTAGCGTGTGTGTTTGTGCTAGGGTGTGTGTTTGTGCTAGCGTGTGTGTGTGTTTGTGCTAGGGTGTGTGTGTGTTTGTGCTAGTGTGTGTGTTTGCGCTAGGGTGTGTGTTTGTACTAGCGTGTGTGTGTGTTTGTGCTAGGGTGTGTGTGTTTGTGCTAGGGTGTGTGTTTGTGTTAGCGTGTGTGTTTTTGTGTTAGCGTGTGTGTTTGTGTTAGCGTGTGTGTGTTTGTGCTAGGGTGTGTGTTTGTGCTAGCGTGTGTGTGTGTTTGTGTTAGCGTGTGTGTGTTTGTGCTAGCGTGTGTGTGTGTGTTTGTGCTAGGGTGTGTGTGTGTTTGTGCTAGTGTGTGTGTTTGCGCTAGGGTGTGTTTTTGTGTTAGCGTGTGTGCATTTGTGCTAGTGTGTGTGTTNGGAAAACATGGCTTATTAGGCAAATCTGGCCTTGCATATAGTAGGCCAAAAAGTGAGTTCTGGCTATAGGTACGACATATATATATATATATATTATATATATATATATATATATATATATATATATATATATATATATTATTTGTATATATTGGTTGGTAGCAGTCTTCATGTAGACATATATTATTAAATATGACCGAAAAAGTAAGATTAATAATTCTAACACGATTTTCTCTATATTTCTTAAGTTTCTTTTCACTGTCGGGTGGTAAATTGAAAAATCAGTTCTCCAAAATTCATTTTTATTTCTAGTCTGACGCGACGCTAGAACGCGTTTGTCACGCATCCCATATTTTCCAGTTTCCAGAACAACCTCTTACGTGGAACTGTCTAAAGCCTTTTATAGGTCCAGATAGAAGCAGTCAACCCAACCGTGTATTTCCTGTAAAATCTCTGTGACTCGATCATAGGAAACTGAGTAATTTGATACACAGATCTTCCAGATCGAAAACCAGACTCTCTGTCTGATAATATATAATTTCTCTCCAGGTGTTCTACCTATTTAGATTTCATTATTTTTTCAATATTTGACTATTAACTTGTCAATGATACAGGGCTATAATGAAGAGGGTCTTACCTGCTTCCACTTTTGTAGATTGGAACTATGTTAGTCTTTTTCCACGCATCTGCTACGACTCCTATATACAGGGATGCCTGAAAAATCAGCTGAAGCGCAATGCTGAGCTCAGGTGCACATTCTCTCAGAGCTCATGGGAAAACTCTTTTTGGGCCAACTGCTTTGTTCTTACTTAGCTCCAGGAGCATTTATTTCGCTTCGTCTCTAGACACCTCTATGTGCTCTATGCTGTTCTCTGGAATTCTTATTGTGTCTGGTTCTATGAAGATCTCAGTTTTGTACAAACACTTTGGAACTTTTCTTTTAATGTTACGCACATTTCCTTTTCCTTTTCTATGTATCTGTCCCCCATTTTCAAACTCCGAACATTATCCGTTAACTGCAGCTTGCTTTTAATGAATTTATAGAAAAGGCCTGGATCTGATTTACATTTGTCTGCTATACCGTTCTCAAAGTTCCTCTCTGCCTCTCTCCTTACTGACGTAGCTGTTTCTTGCATCTTTGTATCACTGGTATGTTTGGGGGTTTAGTCTCTTTCTATAATGATTCCGTGCTTGTGTCTTTTGATCTGGCCCTCTCACAATTTCAGTTTAACCAACCTGTCTCCTAGCTCTGCATGTCTGTTTTGGTATGAATGTTTGCGTGCCTTCATCGTAAATTTCGCAAAATTTGGCATACATCTCATTTACTTCCTTGCCTAGCAAACAGTCTGTCCAATTAAACCCATGAAAAAAAATTCTAAGTTCCCAATAGCGTCCCCTCTTGAAATCAAGTTTAACAACTGTTTCAGTGCCACCATTCTCTTCCAGATTATTTTGCATAGCGTATTTAATGTCCAGGAGGACGTGATCACTCTTTCCTAAGGGAGGAAGGTACTGGAAGTCAAATACCTCTTATATTATATATCACAAATACTTTGTGTATTTACTAATTGTGTCTGCAGAATTGAACTATTAGCTCCTGGTCCTGGCCTTTCTAACCAATCTATTTATCCTCTATTACGTCTACTACACAAATTTTCTCTCTAACACACACACACACACACACACACACACACACACACACACACACACACACACACACACACACACACACACACACACAACGGGCACATGCACTAGGGGACACAGTTGGAAATTTAGTGCCCAAATGAGCCATAGAGACGTTAGAAAAAAATTCAGTGTCACAGTAGTAGAAAAATGGAATGCATTAGGAAGTGATGTGGTGGAGGCTGACTCCATACGCAGCTTCAAGTGTAGATATGACAGAGCCCAGCAGGCTCAGGAACCTGTACATTAGTTGATTGACGGTTGAGAGGCGGGACCAAAGAGTCAGAGCTCAACCCATGCAAGCACAACTAGATAAATACAACTAAGTACACATTGAGTGTCTGGTAGCTGAGTGGACAGCGCGCAGGACTCGTAATTCTGTGGACTCGTAATTCTGTGGGTCAGGTTCGATTCCCGGATCAGCCAGAAACAAATGGGCAAAAGTTTCTTTGACCATGAATGCCCCTGTTACCTAGCAGTAAATTTGTACCTGGGAGTTAGACAGCTGTTACGGAGCTGTTGCTTGTGTGTGTGTTTGTATGTGTGTGTGTGTGGTGTGTGTGTGTGTGTGTGTGTGTGTGTGTGTGTGTGTGTGTGTACTCACCTAATTGTGCTTACGGGGGTTGAGCTCTGGCTCTTTGGTCCCGCTCTCAACCGTCAATCAACAGGTGAACAGGTTCCTGAGCCTATTGGTCTCTATCATATCTACACTTGAAACTGTGTATGGAGTCAGCCTCCACCACATCACTTCCTAATGCATTCCATTTGTCAACCACTCTGACACTAAAAAAGTTCTTTCCAATATCTCTGTGGCTCATTTGGGCACTCAGTTTCCACCAGCGTCCTCTTGTGCGTGTGCCCCTTGTGTTAAATAGCTTTTCTTTGTCTACCCTATCAATTCCCTTCAGAATCTTGAATGTGGTGATCATGTCCCCCCTAACTCTTCTGTCTTCCAGCGAAGTGAGGTTTAATTACCGTAGTCTCTCCTCGTAGCTCATACCTCTCAGCTCGGGTACTAGTCTGGGGGCAAACCTTTGAGCTGTCTTCCAGTTTAGTCTTATCCTTGACTAGATGTGGACTCCATGCTGGGGCTGCATACTCCAGGATTGGCCTGACATATGTGGTATACAAAGTTCTGAATGATTCTTTACACAAGTTTCTGAATGCGGTTCTTATGTTGGCCAGCCTGGCATATGCTGCTGATGTTATCCTCTTCATATGGGCTGCAGGAGACAGGTCTGGCGTGATATCAACCCCAAGTCTTTTTCTTTGTGTGGTGTGTGTGTGTGTGTGTGTGTGTGTGTGTGTGTGTGTGTGTGTGTACTCACCTAGTTGTACTCACCTAGTTGTGCTTGCGGGGGTTGAGCTCTGGCTCTTTGGTCCCGCCTCTCAACCGTCAATCAACAGGTGTACAGTTTCCTGAGCCTAATGGGCTCTATCATATCTACACTTGAAACTGTGTATGGAGTCAGCCTCCACCACATCGCTTCCTAATGCATTCCATTGTCAATTACTCTGACACTAAAAAAGTTCTTTCTAATATCTCTGTGGCTCATTTGGGCACTCAGTTTCCACCTGTGTCCCCTAGTGCCAATGTGTGTGTGTGTGTGTGTGTGTGTGTGTGTGTGTGTGTGTGTGTGTGTGTGTGTGTGTGTGTGTGTGTGTGTGTGAAAAAATTAGTTAGTTGTAAGTAGCAGTTGAGAGGCGGGCCGAAAGAGCAAAGCTCAATCCTCGCAAGCACAACTAGGTGAATACAACTAGGTGAATACAACTAGGTGAATATATTCTCTGGAAGCAGCCCGTAGCAACTGTCGTAAATAACTCTCAGGTACCTATTTACTGCTAGGTGAAAAGGGCATCAGGGTGAAGGGAAGGAGAACTCTCAGAAGAAAGCTCCAAGAAATTGTGATTATATAGCACTTGGAAGGGGTCAGGATAAGGATTTGGGATGGGACGGAGGGAAGGAATGGTGCCCAACAACTTGGACGATCGGGAATTGAACGACGACCTGCATGAAGCGAGGCCATCACTCTTCCGCCCAACCCCTGATTGCCCATTTGTTTCCGCCTCGGCCGGGGATCGAAACCGGGCACTTAGGACAACGACTCCCGGACGCTGTCCACTCTGCGAGGCCCCTTCTTTCTTCAACCTATTTACTATTAGGTGAACAGCAGCATCGAACAAAAGAAACTCTTCCAATTTGTTTCTGCCTTGACCTGGAATCAAACCCGCATGGTTAGGACTATGAGGCCCAAGCGCCATCCCTTCGGACGCAAAGATGTGTGTGAGCGTATATGTATTTGGGTGCATGCGTGCATGTATATGTGTGAGAGTGTAGACAAGAACTGGTGAAGGTGTAGACGAGGACTGGTGTAGGTGTAGACGAGGACTGGTGTAGGTGTAGACGAGCACTGGTGTAGGTGTAGACGAGGACTGACGAAGGTGTAGACGAGGAGTGACGTCCTCACCTATCCACCGTAGCACATTTATCCGTAGTCTTCAATCACCAGTATCTATGGTATCATGCCACAAAACTATAAGTTGGTGATTGAATCGTTGAAATATATTCCTCATGTGCCGGTCTAACGAGGACAGGAGCTCGACACTTTAACATTATGGAGATGAACTATGGTGTGACCACAACACAGCACCACATGAACCATATTAGTGAAGTGGAGGATTATATAGTGACGTTTAAGGTCCACAGTCTAGAGTACGGAAACATGAGGCACCAGAGACTTCACGGGTCGTGTGTCACTGTGTCACGGGTCGTGTGTGTCAAGTGTCACTTTGTCACGGGTCGTGTGTCACGGGTCATGTGTCATGGGTTGTGTGTCAAGTGTCACTGTGTCATAGGTCGAGTGCCAAGTGTCACAATGTAACGGTTGTATGTCACGGTTTAGCCGCTGTATAGTCGACTCAAGTTCCTGGTAATATAAATTACTCAGCCATCAGAATAAATTCAATACTAAATTGCTTCTTTATCATTTAACAGTCAACCTCATCAAAGTGTGTATTTCTCCTACTATCAGAAACATTGTAGTAAACACATGCTTGTATAACCCACTGTCCAATACACGGTATACAATTCTGTATATCAACAAGCCTTGAACTTTTGACCTTATGATTCAACATATCGCCCAATTGAAGAATGAGCGGACATGTGCAGCTTGTCACCGCATTAGCTGTCCGTGTCAACGATGAGTTGATATTGAGGAGCATTGCACTCTTCTGTCGGGTTTTGGTATCTCTATATCGATGACAGTGGGCTGGTGCATGGAACGTGGACCACGATACTGTATCACGCTTACTGGTCCATGTAGCTGAGGGTTGAACACGCCACCTACCGCCCTGTTGTTGTTGGTGGTGCAATATACAACACCTACCGTCCTGTTGTTGATGCTGGCACAATATACAACACCTACCGTCCTGTTGTTGATGCTGGCACAATATACAACACCTACCGTCCTGTTGTTGATGCTGGCACAATATACAACACCTACCGTCCTGTTGTTGATGCTGGCACAATATACAACACCTACCGTCCTGTTGTTGATGCTGGCACAATATACAACACCTACCGTCCTGTTGTTGATGCTGGCACAATATACAACACCTACCGCCCTGTTGTTGTTGGTGGTGCAATATACAACACCTACAGTCCTGTTGTTGATGCTGGCACAATATACAACACCTACCGACCTGTTGTTGATGCTGGCACAATATACAACACCTACCGTCCTGTTGTTGATGGTGGCGCAATATACAACACCTACCGCCCTGTTGTTGATGCTGGCTACAGTACCCTATATGACGGAGGTCCCGCCCTACTGTTGTTGAAGTGGAACACGACTCACAAGACTACTCACCGCCCTGTCGTTCAGGTGGAGTACAACACAAGGAAGACTGGCGGTTTGACCCTCCTGTACCGTCACCGTGCTTTCTGTCGCTCCAAACTCCGGTTGTTGAGTCTTCCACTTGCCCCCAGGACCAGTTCCTGCAAAGTAACGGAAAGACATTTATACACATAGCTAACGACGCTTTTTCATTGATATTGACTGGGTTCGAACCCCGGACAAGGAGGAATGACTGGATAGAGATTCTTTACTATTCGACCATTTGCTTACAGTAATAAATAGAGGTCTGGCTGTAAACCGATTGACAGGTCAGGTTTTCTGGATAAACTTATAGTGCATGGATTAAACTGTGTTGTGGAAAGGGCGAATTCTCTGTCAACTAAATCGAGTTCTTATTAATGGGCACCTGCAGCATCCCGTTATAAAAGAATATATCAACATACACTTGATGTCAGGGTATTGAGCCCTGGTAGTCTCGTGTGTAAACAAATAGATTATTTAGACTACTTGTAAACTCCCTGTAAACAAGTAGCTATGGGCTATGCCCTCGAGGTTCTATTTGGGCTTTTTTACAGATGTACTAATGGTGAGAACTTGAACTAAACGTTAAGCGTGACGACTATTGAAGGAATGTTGATGACATCTCGCAGGTGACTATCGTGGAGCGTTCTGTGCTTATGGAAGTTTTAAAGCCATATTCCGTGCATAGATTCACTTACAATTTCTATTATCTGGATGTAATTATCTTAGGAATGAATGGCGGCCTCCACACTCAAGTCTATGTTAAGGGAACCAGCACAGGAATTCGCCTTAATGCAGGTAGTAAGTACCTGTCCAGTAAAAGTGGAGTGTTATCACACCAATTAAATTTTTCTATAGTGACTGCTTTCAGCTGGCCACACGAAGGAGGAAATAGGCCTGAAAGCCATAAGTGACAGAAACGTGACCCGTACCAGCACTAACCAGACGAATCAGCCCACAATATACTACGCCAGTAAAAATTCCACCAAAGCTCATGAAGATCTCTCTTAGCATCAAACAGAACAAATTGAAAGTGACAAATGTCGTGCATGCCTATGTTCACTTTTTCCCTACGTTCCCCAGTTCACTTGGGAACTGACAGCTCTATATCCAGCTCAATATGAGCTGGATGAAAATTTTGTCAAAGTATCTAACAATTCACACACAACAAGGTTCTATCAAAGATCAAATTATTTCAACACCATAAAGCCATCATCAGATGTATGTTGACCAACAACCCTGAATTAATCTACAAATTCAAGGGCAATGAAATTTGGCATAGCTATAGCACTACATATCAAACACACTCCTCCAACTATCAACGTCTGGCTTCCAATTAGGTATGTCATATTATATACAAGACCAAGTCCTTTCAATTGGGTAATACCTTCCTCTCATCTCATACAATATTTGTAATTCAAAACCAGACATTTGTATTCGCTCTAACACTGCCTCTGAAGATGCTATCTTTCTTGAGATGATTTCGGGGCTTTAGTGTCCCCGCGGCCCGGTCCTCGACCAGGCCTCCACCCCCAGGAAGCAGCCCGTGACAGCTGACTAACACCCAGGTACCTATTTATTTCTAGGTAACAGGGACATAGGGTGAAAGAAACTCTGCCCATTGTTTCTCGCCGGTACCCGGGATCGTACCCGGGACCACAGGATCACAGTCCAGCATGCTGTCCGCTCGGCCGACCGGCTCCGCTAAATGCTAAACAGAGCTTCAGCGAAATTCGTCATTTAGCAACATTTATCTACACTAATAAATAGCAAGATAATCATTAGGAAGCTAGTTTCACAATTCCAAGGGGAAGTTAGTTATTTTTTAACTTCCCAAGTCAAGATCATAATGAATATGGAAAACATTAGTGACAAATTCAAAGCTCTAGCAGTTTTGTTCAAATTACTGTATCAGTCTGGAGATTGATGTATGATATGTCATGAAGACGAAGACATTTTCTTGACGAATTACATAAATGGTCTCCTGGAACTTTAATGAAATGATAGGTTAAGTGGTAAATTGGTTCTAATGGCATGGTTCCCTAACTGGAATAATGACTTATAGAGCATAACACATAATTTCACGATTATTCTATTTTTAGAAATACACAAATGAAATGCATTTCATTTTGAAATGCATTTCAGTGACAAGCATTCGTAGTTAAACCCTGAAAATTTTTGAACAAATCCACAAGGGCTGTGAAAAGGATTCGAACCTACGTCCATGAGCATCCCAGACGCATCTTTAATGCTCTTGGACGCAGGTTCGAATCTTCGCACGGCCCTTGTGGATTTGTTCATATGATGCATCACACTACTGTGATTTCTGTGTGTACTGAAAATTATTATTTGTTGAGTGTTCCATACTCACGATGGCAGCGCACCAGTGTAAATAAGCACCAAACACATCATTAATAAAGACCACAGGTAGAACGAAGGTAATAATAACACGACAAACGCGACACACAAGATTTCAAATGCCAAACATCAACTATGAGGAAGAAAAAATGCTTTTATGTAATTTTACAACAAATAATTATGTTTTTTAAATAACAAAACACATTATACTTTATTTTATTGAAATAAAAATAATGTGTTTAAATTACTATTTCTCCAAAGATTTTATATGTGCTATTGGCAATAAAGAGCCTCTTTATATTCAGTTATCAATTAAAAGACTCTTTGGATTTTTCTATTTAAATATTTTTTTACGATCATGGATAATTGAGCTTCAAAATATAAGTCAAAGACATGTACCCTCCTCACAGATACATAATAAATCTGAACCTTGAATCCTACAATCGTCGACAGACTCCAGCTTAGTTAATGGTCCTTCGATGTATATTAAACAGTCATAAATAGACTTACAGTCAGTCTAGCTAATACATTTCAAAATCGATACATATAGCCAGATAGAGAGAAAATGCTATCAGTCAACATTACCTGAAACTGGCCAGATTTGCCAGTTTCAAATACTTTTCTTGCTTAATGCCAGCAAATGATATTTGCCATTGGATGCAATATATTTCATTGAGATCCTCGGGGACTGTTTCTGTAAATGTTCAGATAGTTAGCTGCTAATATTTTTATTTATCAACACTGAAAGATATTGCCACCTAAAGTGAGGAGATAATTCGCATAGACAATGAGGCGAGACAAAGGTGAACGTCGTAATACTGACGGATTATATCATAACACTAATGAAAAAAATCAAAAAATATATATATATATATATTTTTTTTTTTAACGTATATATATATATATATATATATATATATATATATATATATATATATTATTATATTTATATATATAATATATATATATATATATATATATATATATATATATATATATATATATATATATATATATATATATAATGTTGTACCTAGTAACCAGAATGCAGTACTTGGCCTACTATGCAAGGCCCGATATGCCTAATAAGCAAACTTTTCCGAATTTATATATTTATCTAATTTTTTTTCTGATGAAATGATAAAGCTAACCATTTCATTATGTATGAGTTATTCATT
>WNGS01169217.1:23301153-23308653 GCA_020271785.1 Procambarus virginalis
TATTAGATATGGTGGGTAAAAATTTCCCACAATAACAACAAAAGAAATTGGAGAGGGCCTCCATCTCCCTTACCCAGCCGACTGTCAGATAAGGATGACAGATGCGTTACTGTTGATGATTCTCTCTGTCCAATCTATCTCTCAACCTTGAGAGCCATTACAGGCTTGTCTCATAACAGGAGATATACAATAGTCACATCAGGCATTCTCTGACGGCCAACCGCATAGATTACCACTGTGGCAGCCTTTGTGGAAATAGAACGGAAGAAAATAATCGTTCCTTGAAAAAATCGTTACCCAGACAATAGGTAACCTTTGTTACATTATGATTACTCTCCCTTTAGGCACATTACGGATTTTATTTAATTTTATTACTCTACAAGTATACTACAGCATACACACACAATGGAGCACGAGACAGAACCAGAACTCTGATGTTCATCACTTGAGAACCCAAGTGAATACCTAAACTAGCAGAGCACACACTCACAATCGTACTGAAACACCATCTCAGTAGAAACTAGTTCACTAGGTCTGAAAGATAAGTTTTCGGAGTGAACACAGAGCCAAGCCTATTTCTTGAGGCTAGCATAAAGATAACGCTGTATATCCAGTGCTAAAAATCACAATGGAAACATAAGGAAGTATAAACGGGGAACCATTCAATGCGTTTTACACCATATAATCATGGCCGGTTAATGAGCGCTGAAATCCCGTCAGGAACTCTCCCTAGCCAAAGACAGACCAATATTGGAAAAAGCTCAGAGTTTCCGAACCTGTTAAATCTTAAACAGAAAGTCATGAGCGATGAAGATAGACTAAATGCAATGAACGCCACATTTTTAGAAGTGATAAGAAGCAAAGCAGACTGATCACCACAGACTGATTGTATGTTGATTACAAAATACAAAATCCGCGAGGATATCTCCAGCGAAACACGCTCAAGATGTTTGACAAGGGTAGGAATAAGATGAGGTGACATAGTAACTTTATCCCCAAATGAGCAATATGGATATTTCAGAAAAAAATTCTACAGCTATTTAGTAATGTTGCAAGGTAATAAAGCCAGGCGTAAAGCAACTGATGTAGGCTTCATATATGGACTAAAACGTAGATATCAGGTTGAAATGTTTGACGCCAGGAAGGAAACTATCCCAAAAAGTAATACTTGATAAATATATACTGCTAGATAAGTGCACATATGCGATAAGTGTATTTTAAGGTGATTAAATATTCTTTAAAGGTCAAAGGTCAAAGGTTAAAATAATCTGGAAGCGTGAACCCCCCTCAACATTTCTCATCTGTCATTACGGCAAATCTTTTGAAATTATGGCAATTATAGTAAGGGATTTTAGATGCCGCAATTCAAATGATAATTGATGCACTTTGGCAAATGGAAGCAGGTTACACTGTACGATTTTCCCTGTGTTTCTGCAGATGTGACAGGTGTGTGAATGTCATTATATATCACGTCATTTTAAGAGTCACATTCTTTCCTTGGCGTCGCCTCGTCATCATGACAACATTAAGAACAATGCGCTAGGTGCTAAGTTCTGGGTGTGTCGTAGTATTGCATGAGTTGTGTAACATTTTACAGCAGAGACAGAAAATAGTGACGAGTTACATTCTAATTACTAGATCACATGCTTCCACCAACTGCCCTGTGTTGTTTAAGTACACACTCCTGGGCTCATTTTTTACAATCAGGGAAAAAGATTTGAAAGCATGATGATTAAGTGAGTGATTAAACTAATGTTGAAAGCTGATGTCGTTATTGGTTTAGAAAATCATGTTATTTCTTGCAGACGGAAGTCACCAATCATGCAAGAAGGAGGCCAATTCCACCTCCTTCGTGATAGTTGTAATTGTTTAATGACTTCACAGAATTACAGAGAACGAAAGTAATGACAAGAGTCCGAGTGACTGGAGTTAGGAATTAACCTTTCATTTTCCTCAAGACTGCATGAATAATGTCATTATTAGTAACGATATCGGATGAAATAGTAGTGTGTGAGATACATGTATAACAACGAAGAAAAGTGAAACAGGATATATTTGTATGATTCATCAGTTCATCCTAATGTTATTCTGCCTTCGGTGAGAATAATTCTTGCAGAATGCATGTTCATAAAAGTGCCAATGAATATTTAATGTGATAAGATTTACTTCGCCTTGGGTACCAGGGGTCTCGAACACTCGTCCCGTTACAAAACTGAATACCACACTACCGTGAATATAACATTTCCTCCACAGTTCTGAGGTATACAGTTTACATGACATAGAGCATGGAATACCTAATTCTTAGCATTACTTAGCATTAAATAGGTATACCCAGGAGGTAGGCAAATGCTGGGGTGTTGCATCCTGGGCAGGATCAGGAATACGATTATGTTGGGAGGGGGGAGGGGTGGCTCGACATAATGCAAACGTGTAACATATATATATGTGTATATATATATATATATATATATATATATATATATATATATATATATATATATTATATATATATATATATATGAATGAAAACTCACACCCCAGAAGTGACTCGAACCCATACTCCCAGGAGCAACGCAACTGGTATGTACAGGGACGCCTTAAACGTTTAAGGCGTCCCTGTACATACCAGTTGCGTTGCTCCTGGGAGTATGGGTTCGAGTCACTTCTGGCGTGTGAGTTTTCATTCATATATATATATATATATATATATATATATATATATATATATATATATATATATATATATATATATATATATATATATATATTATATATATATATATATATGTAGGCAAGGTATATATATATATATATATATATATATATATAATATCTATATATATATATATATATTATATATATATATATATATACCTTGCCTACCTCCTGGGTATACCTATTTAATGCTAAGTGAAGAGTAACATTAGGTGAAAGGACATATGCCCACACATTTCTGCCCTTTCCAGGAATCAAACCCTGGATCCCCGATTTGGATTCGAGAGAGAAGCTATTTGTACTTCGAGACAATGTATCCGTTTTTGATGACGAAGCCAACCAAATACTGTTGCATAAACCGGTCTCACGGGAGAGGCCAAAGTCATATGTCGTTTTCAATGAAAACTGCCAATGTAAATCAAAAGAAATATGTCAATACACTTATGTAATTAAATATCATAAAAACATAAATATTTTAATATTGCTTAATTATTAAGTAAGTTAAGATGGTAAAATTTGAAGCGATACAGCTTGTTATTTAAATATTACTTAAAATATTTATTTGTATGAGCTAGGCCCATAAAATACAGCGACAGTGTCTGAAATAATAAAATAAATCCCAAATACATCTTGTATTCAGTTTTGTCCATGAACTCTCTCTTCCTCGATGTCTTCTACACAGTTGCCATCTAGAAGCAGTCATTGAAGTTGTTTTCACTATCTCTAAGAATTGAACAAATCACTCATAATCCATCAACATGAAAACCGTTTCATAATGAGACATGAATTCTTAGAATCAAGCAGTTTACATTGATCTGCATGACACGTGTACATTCATTCTGAGAAGTGTTCACCCTAATGGGCTAGTGGGAGTTCTCACACCCGTCGATCTCTATCACAATGTTGTTCCTATTCGTTCCCTGTCACCCGTCGTTCTCTATCACGCATAGTTCTACATCTGTAGTTTCCTATTAACGTTTCGTATTACATTTCGTGCTCTATCTTCTGTCTTTCCTATCACCCGACGTTATCTGTCACCTGTCGTTCCCTATCGCCCGTCGTTTCTGCATCACCCGTCTTTATTTTTGGAAAGAACAATACATTTTTTAACCGTATAACGTCAAAATAAATAAAATTAATTCTTGTTTCGTCGATAAATCAACCATAAATCATACAACGCAAATATGATTCAAGCCAAATTATTATGGAAAATTCCAATTAATTAAAATATTTACATCGCGGCTATCTGAACTGTGTAATTGTTCAACTCCAAAATATTTAGTGTTATGTAACATAAACTACAGGCTGATTTATGTTAGAAAATTCGCTTTGGGAAAGAGTTGGTGAAGTTTATACGATTATCTGTTTTATGTTGTTCAATAAATAAAATATATATATATATATATATATATATATATATATATATATATATATATATATATATAAAATGAGGTGACATATTAACTTAATACCCAAATGAGCAATATGGATATTTCAGAAAAAATTTGAACTCTGTAGGATATATATATATATATATATATGCGAACAAGCCTGAATGGTCCCCAGGACTATATGCGAATGAAAACTCACACCCCAGAAGTGACTCGAACCCATACTCCCAGGAGCAGGAACTCCTCTTGTACCTGCCCAGACAGGTACAAGAGGAGTGTTGTTAACTCTTATGTCGTCCGTGCTCTCAGCCACAGCTCAGAATGGAAGCAAGTCGATGAAGAACTCTGTAGGATATGGCAGGTCCTAGTCAACAACGGCTTCTCCGAGTATGGGTTCGAGTCACTTCTGGGGTGTGAGTTTTCATTCGCATATAGTCCTGGGGAAACTTCGGTGAGTTTTCATTCATATATATATATATATATATATATATATATATATATATATATATATATATATATATATATATATATATATATATATATATATATATATATATATATATTATCAGTTTCCTCAGAATGTTATTCTGAGGAAACTAATCCAAGCTTGTACTAAAGAGGCACCCTTCTTGAGCCGGATGGACACATGTATAAGCAAGTAGATGGGGTCGCCATGGGTTCTCCCCTAGGTGTCCTGTTTGCGAACTTCTACATGGGTACCATTGAACAAAAGGTCTTAGTCGATATGAACTTGAAACCGGCCATATGCTGCAGGTATGTTGACATTTTTACACAGGTACCTGATGTCATACATCTGCAGGAGCTGAAGGAGGCATTTGAGCAGAATTCCGTGTTGCGTTTCACTTACGAGATGGAGAAGGATGGGAAACTATCCTTTCTAGATGTAACAGTCATGGAAAGGAGCGGAAGTTTCCACACTGCAGTCTACACTAATGAAACGAACATAGGAATGTGCCTCAATGCCAACAGTGACTGCCCAGACAGGTACAAGAGGAGTGTTGTTAACTCTTATGTCGTCCGTGCTCTCAGCCACAGCTCAGGATGGAAGCAAGTCGATGAAGAACTCTGTAGGATATGGCAGGTCCTAGTCAACAACGGCTTCTCCGATGGTTTCGTTGAAGACATCATAAGAAGGAAGGTGAAACGCCATGCAACCTCTGAAGTGACAACTAACACAACACCTGTACCCCCTATTAGACTATTTTACAGGAACTTCTTTTCCACAGCTCATAAAACGGAGGAAAGGGTCCTGAAAGATATTGGTAATAGAAACGTTAAACCTACAGACAAAAATCAGAAGATACAATTGACGATTTACTATAAAACCAAGAAAACTGCCAACCTACTCATGAGAAACTCTCCAGACACAAAGCAGAACACTTTGAAAGAGACCAATGTCGTCTATGCCTTCAAATGCCCTCTTGGGGACTGTAAGCCTAAAAAAACTCAGTATATAGGCAAGACAACAACATCTCTTTCCAGGCGATTAACGATGCATAAGCAACAGGGCTCTATCAAGGAACATATAATCTCTTCCCACAACCAGACCATCACCAAAGAAGTCTTAACAAAAAACACGGAAATCATCGACAGATACAGCGATAGCAGGCGGCTTGATATCTGCGAGGCACTACACATTAAGAAGTCAACACCAGCAATCAACAACCAATTAATGCACAATTATATTCTACCCACTTCAAGACTCCGCTCCAATATAGAAGCATCAAGAAATATGGGCCAATAGGCCCTCTGCAGTTACTTCCATCCTTCCCTTTAGCTTATACCCCGTTCTATACCCCGTTCTGGCTTGTGTTGAAAATTTGTTTTCACCTCATCCAAAACTATTGTAACATATCACCTCACCGATATGCAGGTATAAAAAGATGAATGCTGTTTAAACTCTATTCAGTGTTAGTTGTGTGTGTGTGTAACCTAAAGTCTTTGAAAATGTAATAAGTTATTACGAAACGCGTTCTAGCGTCGCGTCAGACTAGAAATAAAAATGAATTTTGGAGAACTGTTTTTTCAATTACCATCGACAATGAAAAGAAACATAAGAAACATAAAGAAAATTCGTGTTAGAATTATTAATCTTACTTTTTCGGTTATATTTAATAATATATATATATATATATATATATATATATATATATATATATATATATATATATATATATATATATATATATATGAATAAAAACGAAGGAAGAATTGAAACAGGAATAATACATCTTCAGAAGAAATGATTCCTTCTGAAGATGCATTAATAAATACGAAAATACTTAAGGAATTTCCTGTTTCAATTCTTCCTTCGTGGTCTGAAACTGTCATATATATAATCACATCTCATATCTATTATATTATATTATATTTATAAAAATCAAAATATTGATTAATGTTTTATGTCTTAAAGATTAACATGAAAATATAGTAAATGGCGATATTTGCTTTAATCTCGATAAAGCAACTAAAGAGAGTTTGCCACAGGAACAAATCCATGTGGGCAGTCCGACCAATATCACACACACGAAAAAAGGATATATGAAACAGCAGAAGGTCTAGTGACCCAAACGAAGCATCTTCTAGTTATGTTCTCTGAAACTTGTTCGAAATATATCTAACCTTGGCTAGGCTTCGCTACCCAGGCATATTATATTACATAAACTGTTTATTCCATAAGTCAAAACCTTATTCGGAATCAGAATTATTATTATTATTGGTTCCGGACAATAAAAATGTCGAGCTATTTGTAACTTGTAATATTCAGTTGTCATTATATATTTTCACTCGTGTAATATGTGTTTTGTGGATTGGTGTTTTTGTGTAATGCATCATCTCAATAATAGGATTAAAAGTAAGCTTTGCGCCGTGTTATGTTGTATGCTCTGAATGTTGTAAAACAAATTTATAAATTTATTTTAACATTATTTAGCTACGGTTTAGGGCAGTTAATTCACATATAGAAACGGTGATTGATTACATTAAAAAATTGGGAGTGCAGGAGAGAGAGAGAGAGGAGAGAGGGAGAGAGAGAGAGATGAGAGGAGAGAGAGAGAGGAAGAGAGAGGAGAGAGAGAGAATAAGAGACAGAAGTCTCCAAAGAACGAATTGAAGCTAAAATGAAATATTTTGACATTTACTTGTAACTGAATGCATTTACTTACTGCGATTTACATCGCCTTTACAGAGATGTACTCTCAAAACAACACTAGGAGTTGCATAAGATAATTTCATGACATATTAATGCATTCCTAATAATAATAGGTATAAGGCATTGCCTAATCATAGTAACAAGCAGCAGATACGTAGTAACAATCAGAGGAGAAAAACAGATTCGAGATTAGCACACAGTAGGTAACAAGGAGCCCACTGC
>WNGS01169217.1:23313924-23335868 GCA_020271785.1 Procambarus virginalis
AGGCATTTAAATACACTTCAGTCACCTTCTCAGTAACTCATTATACTGTATGTTATTCAACAGATCTCTAAACCTGTTTATGGCAGACAGAATAAGATGTATATATGCTGGTTAACATTGTAAATAATTGGCCACTTCTGTAGTAAAAAAAAAATAGCATGTGTATTGTGAGTTTTGTAAGTGTATTAATCTATATGTGGCTATAGGACATAACGTCTGCTCATGGGTGCACTGTTTCAGATAACATTGTATATTGGAACAATATCAACATTGTATATTGGAACATATCAACATTGTATATTGATAATTGTATTATCATTACTAAGTTATAATAAGTATTGGCTTGAGAATACTAAACAAACGTGTGTTTCAATATGAAATTCAATATGAACGCGATTTGAACGTCATCTGACACTGCCCCGTGTGTGTGTCCATAGGTTCCACAGATGTTCTTGATAAGTTCTCTTTCACCGGTAATCTAAGCTGATAACTGTGTCTCTGAAGTATTTTTCCAATGGCGTAATTTCACGTGAGAGGATCAGCCGGGCTTATTTAACTGGAGCCTTACTGATATTTTGCTTACAAAAAGTTAATACTGATAATTTTATTTAATTCTCATACCGAATGTCTATTCGAAATTTACCCTAAGGGAAAATTTAACTAACCGCATTACTTCATTGTTTACCATTAAATGTTTACGAATCAGGAGGATTAGATGAAACAAATTTAACCTTCAACCGGGAGAGAATAGGATGTTGAGTATATCAAAGGTGAGAAGCTTAATCAATGTATGGGAGAGTAGAGGTAAAGCTGTCACATTATGTTATATGTCAAGCACATAGCTCGTCTCTTAATACGAGGCTGGAGCCATTCCTCGTGAGAAATCAATGAAAAGGAAAGACGTAGTTGATCTTCTTAAATGCGTATATCGTGCACCATAAACAGTGCCACTTGTTGCACAGGCCCAGCGAGTATCTGGGAATGTTTCCAAGCAATCACACACTGCTTTAACCCAAGCCACGCCGAGTGGCTTCGTAGGTAGATCTGTCTTGACACGTGTCTTTATCTCAAGGACAAGGGCTTAGCCGGGTCCCAAGTTGTCTGATCGAGGAGGTTCAGGCATCTTAACAATCCCTCTAAGTCCATTAGACATCTCCTTCGTGCTCAAGATCAGAGCCACATAGAGAAGATGCCTGATCACTACTGATTCCTCACTCAGTTCTAATTTCTACAAACGTGTGGTAAAAAGATATATTAAAGAACAAATCATTATGTTTCCAGCCACCAAGCTTAAAGCCGTTGCTAACTCTAGAGGAACTACTAAATCCAGTAATGTGTTGAATGTGTGAAATTGCGTATGCTGAACTAAATGTGCTTTTCAAGAAGCGCAGAGAAAATAATAATCCTTGCTCTAGTTCAGTGCTGGGTACGACTGCAAATGCCCAACCACTTGGACTGGACGGTAGAGTGACGGTCTTGCTTCATGCAGGTCGGCGTTCAATCCCCGACCGTCCAAGTGGTTGGCCACCATTCCTTCCCCCCCCCCCGTCCCACCCCAATTCCGTATCCTGACCCTTTTCAAGTGCTATAGAGTCGTAACTGCTTGGCGCTTTCCTCTGATAATTTCCTCCCTCCCTCCCTACAATAATGGCTTGTATCATTAATACTCAGAGACATTGTATAGTGGGCTCTTTCGCTAACTGTGTGCCGATGGAAAAATATAATTATCTCTTATTTGTTGCCCTCTGTGAGATAAGTGATGCATGTATAGTATTTGTATTTTTTCTTTTTATTTGTAAAAAAAATACAATTACACATACAATATAATGGTACCGAAGCACCCAAATAAAACCGAGCAGCAGCTCCACACCACACAACAAAGCACCATCAGTCAGAAATGCAACATAGAACATGCGAAATAAACTTCACAGCAAAGTACAGAACAACAATGAACACACAATAACAATAAACACATATCACACGGCACATACAACAAAATAACGTACAAGAAAACATTAACAGAACAAAAATTAAAGACATAGGAACACACTTTAAGAAACTGCACCACCCAGACGGGGCGAGCCAAGTAAGGACATTAAATTACAAAAGTGCACAAAAGAATAAACACCAGAAACGAAAGTAACAAACAAAAGCAATGCCAAACGCACATACAACTCACGGAATAAGCAGCACACCACAAGTACAAACAAATAACTCACTACCGGAACACACAGGAACCGGGAAACAAAGGGACAACCTCACCCCAAACACACATAAAAGAAAATACCAGAACGCGCAGGAACCGGCAAAGGAAACACACAACACACACAACACAAACACCAACTTGAGGAAACACAAACATAACACCACAAGAACACAACACAGAATACAACATTCAAACACACACTGGTAAAACCATAGCACAGTTTAAACTAAACACAAACAAAACTACTAATCACAACGCCCAAACGAGGCGAGCCATAACATGGATACAAAACATACATATAGCAGACAAGGCAACAACTACAAAAATACAGGGAGTATATAATGCAAGCACAGGCACTATGCATATTTATCCGGGAACTCCTGCGCCGGAAATCGCAAGCAGTAAGCCTCCCAAATCAGCATGACGTCCTCGGGCACTTGTCTACCAGAAGATGCACAAGGCCGAGGCATCAGATCCGGCACCCCATAAATAAATCCCTTTGCCCGAGGCACCCAAATAGTAAAGGAGCACCACGGAATCAGATGCACTCGGTCATCCAAGTGGAGTTCCAAAGACTGCGACACACGGACCACGACCCCGGAGGTCGCGACCACAGAGAGGCGCTGCACGAGGAGGGTACAGCACTTGGTGACGTACTAAGTTTGGCACAGGGAGCCACATTGGGTGTTGCAAGGGGCTTCCCACCAGGGAGGTCCAAAGTGGGACGCAACTGCGCTAGGGCCCTCGCCACTAGGCACAGGAGCAGAGGTCTTCCGGCGCACATCCTTCTTCAGCACCACGAGGAGGTCACGAACACCGGGGACAACCTCCCACGGAGGGAAGCCAACAGCAGGAGGCAGCACAGCGCCCCCCACCCCCACAGCACCATCAACCACATAGTCACACTCGGCAGACCACTCACGAGGGGGCGACACACTCCTAGCCCTCCGAGAACGCTTGGACACAGGCCGCTGATCATCCGAACTGTCGCCACCAGCAGGAATCACCTGAGTATAGCCCTCAGCTGGCTGCACCACACCGAGCAAAGCGCGAGTCGGAAGCACAGCAGCCCCACCAACAGGGGGTATAGGCCCACACCCCACAGGAACAGGAACTGGAGACAGGGCAGTCGGGGCCGGCAGAGTCGAGGGGGTAGACAGAGGCGAGGGAGCCAGTATAGACGAAGGAGTCGGCTGATGTGAGGAAGCCGACGGCGGGGGCGGGTCCGCACCTACATCACCAAGCTCACCAACGGGAACGACGGACGATGAACCCGGTAACACCTATTGCTCCGGCAAAGGAGGAAAATCCGCCTCACGGAACACGTTAACCTGTTCATACATCCGAGTGTTGCAAGGCAGCAGCCAAATGCCCAAAGTGGCCACACTTAAAACATGTCCGAGTCTGCATACGGTAGTAGAAGCAGGCTGTAAAGCCATCAGTCCAAAGAGAAGAAGGAACATTCCCACGAAGAACCATCTTAGCCGTCCTGTAGCCATCATTTAGTCCCTTGACGTCGCCGGACGTGTGCCTACACACACGAATAGAGTCCACACGCCCATACCTGGCAAGAGCCCGACGGAGAAGATCCTCAGACATCTCAAATGGCGCATTCTTAATAGACACGTATGTGTACTCCACACTCAAGTTCGACACAGTCACAGAGCCCTGACCGTTGCTCAGCCGCACCTCCCGATCCTCATACTGGTCGAGAAACTTCCGAAACAAGCCACTCTTGGCGAACTTCACAATCACTCTGTCCTCACGAACGACCTGAAGACCAGCGAGATCTTCCACTTCAACGTCCATAACATCAAACAGTGTTGCTGATGATTCCAAAATCCACCCTACAGGTAAATGTCAGTCCAGCCGACTCCTTCCTCCTCAGTAGCGACACGGAAGTCCCCATACTGAGACTGAAAAAACAGTCACCCCTGCAGTAGCAAACGACCACTAAGCAGGACAACCGGTCAGTATTTGTGTGTGGCTGTTTCCCGACCAGTGTGAGTACGTGGCGTGTGCCCTGTTTGCTGTATGTGAAATACTTTGGTGAAGCATTTACTGTGGTGGTTCGAACAGAGTTTGTCAGCGAAGCGCTGTTCGAGAAATATCCGACGTCATCAGTTGTGTGTGTCGTGGGGGGGTTTGAACAGAATTGTTGTGGTTCAAACAGAGGACAAGTATTTCCGCTCACTTCGCAGCCATCCTCCAAACAAAGACCCAAAAGTGATTCCATACACCCACCAAACCCTCCCGTTTAGAATGAAAGTCAGTTTACACACGACTCACAACTCAAACCATTCTCACATTAGGCTGTTTAAAGCAGAGGCCATCCTCCCTTGACCATTCCCCAATTTTAACATACTGTGTATTAAAAATTGGTTGTTCCATATATAGTAGTTTGTTCTCATAAATTTTTTATGTATAATATAAATTAATATATTATACATTAAAAATTTATGTATAGTTAGGCGTAGGTTAGGTTAGGTGTTTAGGTTTTGTTGTTGGCGATTATTTGTATTTGAAGAACGTGGATGTCTCATTTACCAACCCATCCTCGACTCAAGTCCATTACATTCAGCGGTCAACCCCACAGACGCATTCATAAATTTTAACATGCTGTTCATTCAAAACGGGAATTTTCTCAAGTATAAATTAATATTATAATATATTAACATATTGTGTATAAATAGGCATAGGTTAGGTTAGGTCAGGTGTTTAGGTTCTGCTGGCGATTATTTGTATTTGTAGTACGTGGGTGAAGCATTACAGCGTTGTGGTTCGAACAAAATTCGTCAGTGAACCACTTGTTCCGGATGTGTTCGAACGTCAGCAGTTGTGAGTCGTGTGTAAACCGCTTTTCATTCATAAACAGGGGGTTTGGCGGGTGCATGGAATCACTTTTGGATCTTTGTTTGGAGGACGGGCTGCATTTACAGAATTGTGGTTTGAATAAAGGACATGAGCAAAGCACTTATTCCGGAAGTGTTCGGACGTCATCAGTTGTGAGTCATGGGTAAACCGCTTTTCATTCATAAACAGGTGGTTAGGCGGCTGCATTAACGAACTTGGATCTTTGTATGCGAGAATGGATTGGACAACTAATTTCGTTCGAACACTTCTGGAACAAGTGCTTCCCTGACGAATTTTGTTCAAACCACAACGCTATAAATGCGCAGCCCGTCCTCTAAACAAAGACTCAAAAGTGATTCCATGCACCCACCAAACCCCTATTTATGAATGAAAAACGGTTTACACACGACTCACAACTAATTTCGTTTGAACACTTCCGGAACAAGTGCTTCACTGACGGATTTTTTTTTCGAACCACAACGCTGTAAATGCTTCGCACTACAAATACAAATAATCGTGAACAAAACCTAAACACCTAACCTAACCTAAACTATGCCTATATATGCACAATATGATAATATATTATAATATTAATTTATATTTGAGAAAAAATTCCCGCTTTCACTGAACTGCATGTAAAAGTTTATGAATGCGTCTGTGGGGTCGACCGCTGGATATAATGGACTTGAATCGAGGACGGGTTGCACTTCAGGAACAAGTGAGCGAAACACTTTTTCTGGAAGTGTTCGGACGTCATCAGTTGCGAGTCGTGTGTAAACAGGTTGTGTTGTCACTCATAAACAGAGGGTTTGGCGGCTGCAATAACGGACATTTGGCCTTTTTCATGAGGAGGTGCTGAGGTGCTAAACACTCATAACTGCTTATGTCTCCATTTTTCTTGAACAGTGCTTTGTTCTCTTTCTCTGTACGAATCACACTTCTCTAAATGCTAGTAAAATGCAAATAATTGTTAGCATAACCAACTCAGCTAACCTATCCTTAGCCATGTTATTCATACTAATATAACTGTAATTTATGCTCGAGAAAGTGCAGTCATTGATTGCACATTATGTTGAATTAGACGCAGATGTTTCTGGGGGTCGACTCCCGTAACGAACGAGCTGAAGACGGGTTATTCTAAGAACATGTGTTACGCGGAAGCATGAAGTGCCACCACCTAACCACAGGTGTTGGTCCTGTAAACCGTTAGTCTTGCTCAGAAAGATGTGTGTATGTGATCTGTATTAATTTGTGTACATTTCCTATGACAATACAAAACATTTGTTCGTTAGCCAGTGTACAATTGTACCAAAGTGCACGGTGATTGTCGGTAATAATTTCGCTACTTAACAGTCCTTTCTAGTGAGTTATTTGTTAATCATCATGGACTCGAGGGAGATTCAGTGTAATGTCCATTGTGTATAAGTACACCAGAACAGCATACAGCGTTCCATTGTCAAGCATATATCATGAAGACGATACCCGAGAGACGTAAGTATTGTTCCTAGTTGTCAGGAAAGTATTGTTGTTCCTGTATTACGTTATTATTGTTTTGAACTTATTTCCAAGTACTTCTCCGTGAGTGTTGAGTCGTTTGTAGATGTAGGAGCAGTTGTGTAGTGGGCGAGCCAAGTAGAGCAATACCACCTAAGTAGGCGATGGGTTACAATAACGTGGCTGAAGTAGTTTGACCAGACCACACACTAGAAGGTGAAGGGACGACGACGTTTCGGTCCGTCCTGGACCATTCGACTTGAGAATGGTCTAGGACGGACCGAAACGTCGTCGTCCCTTCACCTTCCAGTGTGTGGTCTGGTCAAACCACCTAAGTAATCCTCTCTGACATCTGATCCTTCAAATCCAAGACTCTGAGCTAACGAAAGATGTAAAAGGAAAACAATAAAATTTTAGGTAATATAAATTGATATTTTTAAATATTTTCTTGAAGTTGTGAATATACGTGGTTTGGACCACTGCTTTCATATCGTCCACTTCCCGATTACACCCACAAGATACTACTTTTATATTTTCCATAGATCTCCATAACTCTACTTTCCACCTTACCATAATTGAAATTAGTAACGGATGAAATAAAATAGAGGTAAAGGACAGTCTTTGAGAACAGAAGCGGAATCCCAATCACATGTTTGGCAGTCTTCAATGAAGGGGAAGAGAAAATCAGTAAACGTTAATTTCCGACTAAGAACATAAAACAAAGCTAATGCAAAATCATTTCTTCATAACTTGGAACAATTTAACAGACGGGATGCAAGTGCTATGGATGGAATTCTCTTATCAAGGATTAGAAAAGTTATTGTGCATCTGGGAGGATACTCAATCTTATGATTTAGTAATGTGGGATTGAAACAGACTGAAAGGTTTAAACATCTAAATTATAGAGGTGTAGGAATGTATTGAAGAAAAGGATATATATGGGTTTGTTGACAGTGAGAGACTTGGGAAGCGAGTGTAAAAAAAATTGATAGAATATTAGACGTAGAGTGGCCTGGCGGCTGAGTGGACAGCGCTTCGAATTCGTAGTCCTGAGGTTCCGGGTTCGATCCCCGGTGGAAGCAGAAACATATGGGCAGAACACATAGTGAGAGGGGCCACTAGTGGTGGGAACACATAGTGAGAGGGGCCACTAGTGGTGGGAACACATAGTGAGAGGGGCCACTAGTGGCAGGAACACATAGTGAGAGGGGCCACTAGTGGCAGGAACACATAGTGAGAGGGGCCACTAGTGGTGGGAACACATAGTGAGAGGGGCCACTAGTGGCAGGAACACATAGTGAGAGGGGCCACTAGTGGCAGGAACACATAGTGAGAGGCCACTAGTGGTGGGAACACATAGTGAGAGGGGCCACTAGTGGTGGGAACACATAGTGAGAGGGGCCACTAGTGGTGGGAACACATAGTGAGAGGGGCCACTAGTGGTGGGAACACATAGTGAGAGGGGCCACTAGTGGCAGGAACACATAGTGAGAGGGGCCACTAGTGGTGGGAACACATAGTGAGAGGGGCCACTAGTGGTGGGAACACATAGTGAGAGGGGCCACTAGTGGTGGGAACACATAGTGAGAGGGGCCACTAGTGGCAGGAACACATAGTGAGAGGGGCCACTAGTGGTGGGAACACATAGTGAGAGGGGCCACTAGTGGTGGGAACACATAGTGAGAGGGGCCACTAGTGGCAGGAACACATAGTGAGAGGGGCCACTAGTGGCAGGAACACATAGTGAGAGGGGCCACTAGTGGTGGGAACACATAGTGAGAGGGGCCACTAGTGGTGGAACACATAGTGAGAGGGGCCACTAGTGGTGGGAACACATAGTGAGAGGGGCCACTAGTGGTGGGAACACATAGTGAGAGGGGCCACTAGTGGCAGGAACACATAGTGAGAGGGGCCACTAGTGGTGGGAACACATAGTGAGAGGGGCCACTAGTGGTGGGAACACATAGTGAGAGGGGCCACTAGTGGTGGGAACACATAGTGAGAGGGGCCACTAACGGCCCCTCAAACAATTATCACTACGAGGACAGTTTCGAATTAATAGTTTTACAACAGTAAAACTGTTTCAAGGAAGAGGACTGTTTCGAACTATTAGTTCGAAACAGTCTTCGTAGTGAGAATTGTGTCATTTATAAAATACATTGTAAAGACTGAAATAGGTGTTATATAGGTCAAGCATATAAAGATTTGAAATGTAGAATTTCGTAACATAAATACTCTGGATGATATGGCCAATTTTCTATTGCTTTGTTTGAGTAATTGTCAGAAAATTCTCACTAAATTGATTGGAAGATTGCTTCTTTATTAAATAATTATAAAATACCCTTTCAATAGGAACTTAATTCAATCTGATTTAATACAGATTACAAAATCATGTAAATTGAACATTAGCAGTGGTTTGTATAATTTAGATCCATTTTTGATTGATCAGTTTAAAGGCATTTTGAGTAGGATCATTGCTACACATTTGTCTCACTAATACCATGTTAATATCCAAAATATTATGATATTAATATCCACATATGGGCCTATTGACCCATACGATACAGCTCCTATTTATATTCACCCAATCCCGTTCATATATAAATGTCTTTGTACCTCACTTCAGCTCTCTCCTGCCTATATATCCAATCTACTGACATGTAAATCATTCCGCGCTGTTCATGCCCTTGCGTTCTTTTGGGGGCTTAATCTTCATCAATCAGTCTTGTAAATCCATCCTTCTGATGATGTATTATTAAATACGAAAGTACTGTGATGGGAAAAACGGATGATAGTGCAGTCTCTCTAGGGCAGATGGAATGCCTGACACATAAAGCAAAAAAAAAAAAGTTAGACTGCTATTTAATTTCACGTTGAGGTAACTGTAGGATAAGACAGAGAAAAAATATTTAAAATACATTACTTAAACAAATTAACTTAAACACTTAACATGAACATAAAAATACTATCCAAAACTTGGCTATATTCTAAGTATGCAAAATGAACAATACAAACAGACAATCAAATTCATGTTACTTTAAAATGCAATAATAAAATATGGTGTGGGAATACTGTGAGCTAATCTGCATAAACCTGCTACCACACCGAGGTATGCCACTAGATCCACACAGTAGAGCACGCAGAGGTATTCTGAAAGGTTGTTGTTGTTGTTATAGATTCAGCTACTCGGAACATGTTCCAAGTAGCACGGGCTATGGTGAGCCCGTAGAAGGTGTAAGGATTGATTGATTGATGAAGATTAAGCCACCAAAGAGGTGGCACGGGCATGAATAGCCCGTAAGTGGTGGCCCTTTTGAGCCATTACCAGTATCAAGAGCTGATACTGGAGATCTGTGGAGGCGCGACTGCACCCTGCGTGACGGGAGATGTCTCCCGGACCAAATGGTGACCAGATGGTCAAGGTGGGCTGTGCAGCCTTTATATATAGGCAAAACAACCATCCAGGTGGCGCTGGTATCGTCGATAACTAGGAACTGGCTCACTTTGACCACCAGTGCGCTTGTTTCAGGCAGTGGCGTGATCCTGAGGCCATCACCAGGTGCAAGGGTCTGACGGGCCCTGGGGGAGGTAGACTGGTGGTACTCTGTCTAGACGTCTGAGAAGTAGTTCTTGTTATTGTTGCTGCTGTACATTCTTGAGTTCCTAAATGTGTAGACGTGGTGTAGTCGATTAGAAGATGAGGGAGCAGGCATAATCTCCTTTCTTGAGAGTTTACCGTGACAGTACTTAAAGACATTCCTATTTCAATCCTTTCTTCGAGGTCTGACACTGCCATTATATATATATATATATATATATATATATATATATATATATATATATATATATATATATATATATATATATATATATATATATATATATATATAATATAGCTGTACCCAGCCACACTATGATTCAGCAATGCCTACACGTTGTTGAGCAACAGTAACCCTCCCATCGTACTCCCCACCCATTCCCCACTCCCTCGACCCCTCGTCCTCCCCAACATTTGCCCCGTCCCCCGTCCCCTCATCCTCTGCATCCTTCCCTCACATGAAAAATAGTTTTCATAAAAATTTGTTTTACCGGTCACAGGTTTAACAGCTATATAGTAGGTATATAAAAACACGCACAAATTCAATGCATGGGTGTGTCAAAATTTCAAAGTAATCAGTGAAGAACTTTAGGAATTTACAGCTTGTTTTGCTTTTATGTGCAACAGATGACGCTGTTTAAAAAAAAAGCGTGGTTTTACCTGTCATACATGTGACATCTATATAGTGGGAATATAAAACACGTGCATTTCGAATGGAACGTTGTGACAAAATTCCAAAGCAATCGGTGATGAACTTTCGAAGATTAAGTGATTTTGAACAAACGAACATACATATACATTTATATATAAACTCTAGCTGTTCCCTGGCCACGCATTGCTGTGGCTCAGCAATGTTTGTGCGTTGCTGAGCCACAGCAAGCCTCCCATGTCCCCACACATTCCCACCATTCCCAACTCCCCCCTCCCGTCTCCAAGTAGCTTGCCACCATTCCTTATCTGTGTCTTCGTGACCTAGCTCCTGTTCCTCATGCTCTTTCACTGTGATATATTGTCGTGCTGTCTCCGTCCTGTTCCCAATAATTAATTTTGCTACTCTGGTTTTTCCATCTTCGTCAAGATAATTAAGTTTTGTCTCGTATTTATTCTCTTATATCAAGGGAATTTATTTCTATCATATTTTTATTAATTGTTATTTCCACTTACCGGTTATAAAGACATTTAATTTCCATTTTCCCATGAAAGATTTTTTTCAAGAATTGCTTAAATAACTTTTCTTGTAATTTAATTTCCTACATGTTGATGATGTGTTGATTAAAACGAAAGCACTCAGTAGTTTTGTATATTGTCATTATATATATATATTATATATATATATATATATATAATATATATATATATATATATATATATATATATATATATATATATGTGTGTGTGTGTGTGAGTGTAAATCACGAAAATAAACACGTGACTAAAAATGTGACAGTGTCAGACCACGGAGGAAAATTGAAACAGGAATTTCCTTAAGTACTTTCGTATAATAATACATCTTCAGAAGGAGTGATTTTACTGGACAAGTATAGGATATAAATAGGCAGGAGAGAATGGTGGAATTTGAATTGAATTAACAACGCACAACTCTCCCTACATACGGGTTTCAAAAAATCCTTATTTCCACAAATTCGTATCTCTAACTCATAATGAAAGGGGGAAGAACCGCTATAACATCTATAATACTGCTCTTATTGTATTTGTTGGAGACCATCCACAATACTGGTCTTACTCTCACTGCCTCCCTCTCCCAAGTGACTCAGAGAATGGTGGAGTGAGGTAAGGTACAATAACAAATGAATGGGAATTAGGTGGACACAAATATGAGCCGCACAAGAAATGCTGAAGGCCTATTGGCCCATACGATGCAGCTCCTATCCATACCCACGAACAGGCCACTCTGTTGGTAATCTTGGGCATGGTATTTTATCAAATCACATCATTCTTTGGGGCACACGTGAGGAACACAAATGCGAACAAGCCTGAACGGTCTCCAGGCATATATGTAACTAAAAGTTTTATATATAAATATATAATATATATATATATTCCTGCCCGCCTTCTGAAACGCTGAAGAACTAGAGAACCTGTGACAAGTAGCCTTGTACTTTGCATGTAATCAATGCTGTAACTCATTTTGTCTAATGAAGTTTAAAACAAATTAAATTACAAAATACCCAACATATAGAAGGAGGTAGAAGAAAATATATGAGTGTACGCAGATGGCCCACAATGCTCCCTGGTTGCTACATATCCTCTTCATTGAGGCCGAGGGTCCCTTCAAAGGCAACCAGACATGGAACTCCACCATAGTGTTGTTTCCCTGGAGCACCACTATGGTATATTGTAGCAATATTTGTCTTAGGTTTTTCAAGATTCAATCGAGAGAATAATAGGTAATAAATACTATTTAATTCCATAGGATCCTCGTTAAAATAAAAGAATACCTGCATCAGGGGAGCTCGTCATTCTGAGTTTTTGCAGGGGCTCGAAAATCCAGTGAAGACTGGAATTTTGTACTCGTAAAACATGCGATATGACTATTTCTGTATCGTGATTAAAACACAGGGAAGAATGCCTTGCAAGTGCTCTGGATGGCTGTAGAAGCGGCTTCACAATTGCACGAGTTGATTGCATTTAGGAAATCCAATCTTATTATAACATCCTGTGAAAACTTATATGCCTTGGAAGATCACATAATAGTGGAGGTGAGTTAATTCTTCAATCAGGCTTGGGACATAACGGCCATATAGTGAAGCCTCCAATATGACTGGGAACATCACTCAGCCGTGGAGGCAAAGGCCTTCAGTCAGGGTGGGAACTTCAATCTTTGTTGTGAATAGACTTATTCAGAACGCTGCTCTCTACCGGTAAAAATGGCTCCGTTGGTATTCTGCAGCTGCGGATTTTCCCGTGACTGTGAACGTCNGCGAACTTAATTACATTTTTTGACATTTTTTAAATTTTATCCCATAAACGTTGATAGTTGGATTTAAACTTGTATAACTTTTATATAGATGGTCTATTTGGTATATATTATTCAACAAAGCATCATCTTAGCACATATTAAGTGATATACTCAGCATGAGGAGTACTTGGGTTCTCGTGAACACGCAGAATATTTTTCCCTGCGTAAAACTTAATAGCTCTACATATGGTTGATAGTTCTTGGGCACAACATCAAAAGAAAACAAAAGAAGCTAAGCTACTACCCGATTGATGATAAAGATTGAGCCACCGAAGAGTGGCACGGGCATGAATAGCCCGTAAAGCTACAACCCATTATGACATGAATCACTGTGGCTGGGATAAACACGTTCAACTTATTCCATTTTATAGCATCCTATTTCAGACACAGCCACCATCACTCCCTTTCCTATTATTCCACGCTACACTCTGAATAGTGTTAACTTTCATTAAATCATGAAAAGTTTTCCATATTTGTCAGTATACTTGGTAAATTTAATTTTCATTTTCAATAACATGAAATAAACATTTCGTTAAAAATAATGTTTATGTTCATTAACGTGCTATTTTCCTGTCAATTAAAATATCAAACAAAAAAAATCCCGCCGCAGCTCGTTAAAGCGGTTGAGGATGGCCGCAGCTTTAACGAGCCTGGTCTGAGGACAAGTTGGCACTGTGCATGATTGTATATGAACTTGACCTTCACTCAAGCCAGCATCATTCTCTTCACTCTTGCCTCCCTCCCTTCAGGAGCAATCTACCTTCGATCAACACTTTGTTCCTTCTCTTCCTTCCTGAAGCACGCAATCCTGCACCACCACTCCCTCATTTCCTTCAGTGGAACCTAAGGTTCCAGGAACCTAAACTTCCAGGATCCTAAGCTTCCATCACCATTTTCCAGTCGCCTCCCTGCCTCTGGGCAGAGCAGACACGAGGTCAGGCGCACCTTGCCACAGTAATCAGGCCGCACTCTCAGACATTGTATATGATCTCTTATCAGTAATGCTCACTCGCTGTTCCTCGGCATAACGTCCCCCTCACACCACAACAAGTGAAGTGAGCCTTGCCGGTAATGCCTTAATAGGTTTGTTATAGAAATGTGAAGTTTGCTTGTGAGAGTGGCAAAACTTTTAATTAGGTTTAACTAGTCTCAGAACCAGTACTCTTAGGCAGGTTTGAGCCTATAGGTTATCTTGAGATGGGGTTATCTTACATGATTCGGGGGTTTTAGTGTCCCCGCGGCCCGGTCCTCGACCAGGCCTCCACCCCCAGGAAGCAGCCCGTGACAGCTGACTAACAAACAGGTACCTATTTTACTGCTAGGTAACAGGGGCATAGGGTGAAAGAAAGTCTGCCCATTGTTTCTCGCCGGCGCCTGGGATCGAACCCAGGACCACAGGATCACAAGTCCAGCGTGCTGTCCGCTCGGCCGACCGGCTCCCTAGGTAGGAATAGTACAGTGAACACAATATAAGACATGCAGGAGCCTATCCTTATTTGTAACACAAAGCAGTTGTACAATTGACTGAAACCTGTAGCCCACTAGCTGTTGCACTGGTGTGTGTGTGTGTGAGGGGTTGTGGGTCAACCCAACCACAGTCCCACACCACCGTCTGTTTACCCAAGAGACCGGTGATCACTTACGGCGGCAGCTCAGGCCATATTATATTGTGCTGTAAGAACTATTCTCTTCTGGCTTACGCAAACCTCAGCTGTTAGTCCTATTCGGAGCCGGGAAGAGCGCTTTTCCCCTCAGAGCAGGTTTGTCTAACTATTGGCAGAGATGACTGTTAAAGGAACGCAGCCTGTTCTGCCGTTTGTCATGTTAATCCTCATCGAATGGTATTAGCCAGGAATCAGGCGAAATTACTTCAACGAATATCGGTTGATGAACCACTTATGCAGGAAATAGCTGCTGGACCATCAGGGTTCTTCACCAACACGACCAGTGACACTCTCATCCCACCACACAGTGATGAGTTTGTGACGGTGTTAACTAGAAACTAAAAGAGAAAACAATGAAAGCATAAGCTTGGTGACCAACAGGGTGGATGAACTCTACTAGCACCAAAGAGCGAGTATACGCGTCTGGCCTTTTCCAAAGGCACAGCTGCAAATGACAAGATTGTTTGGAACAAGCAGGTGAGCCAGAAGTATACACCTGGCTCTGTAGACCCGCGACGTCCACATGTCAATTCCCATATGTGAACGTTTTAAGAAAAGCTGAGCATATTGTGGATGATCTTCTGTAAGGAACACAATGTGGTGTAAAGCTCTCCCTTCCAAATCATCCATCACGAAAAAAGAAGATAGCTGAATGCCTCGTCTACAGATACCATCAAGAGTATCCACTAGATTGGGCCTATGAATTAGATGGAGTACACAGAGCAAGGAGAATGTTTAAGACTAGTAAGCGTACCAGTAAATAGTTATAATCTGGAACAAATCTGAACCACCATCCTATCAGTATTGGTTTGCCGGGTCGTATGCGGTCCACAAGCAGGTTCAGGATGAGGCAGACAGACCCTGTGGAGTGTTATGGGTGCTGTGGCAGCCAGACTCTGTGGAGTGTTATGGGTGCTGTGGCAGCCAGACTCTGTGGAGTGTTATGGGTGCTGTGGCAGCCAGACCCTGTGGAGTGTTATGGGTGCTGTGGCAGCCAGACTCTGTGGAGTGTTATGGGTGCTGTGGCAGCCAGACCCTGTGGAGTGTTATGGGTGCTGTGGCAGCCAGACTCTGCGGAGTGTTATGGGTGCTGTGGCAGCCAGACCCTGTGGAGTGTTATGGGTGCTGTGGCAGCCAGACTCCGTGGAGTGTTATGGGTGCTGTGGCAGCCAGACTCTGTGGAGTGTTATGGGTGCTGTGGCAGCCAGGCTCTGGAGTGTTATGGGTGCTGTGGCAGCCAGACCCTGTGGAGTGTTATGGGTGCTGTGGCAGCCAGATTCTGTGGAGTGTTATGGGTGCTGTGGCAGCCAGACTCTGTGGAGTGTTATGGGTGCTGTGGCAGCCAGACTCTGTGGAGTGTTATGGGTGCTGTGGCAGCCAGACTCTGTGGAGTGTTATAGGTGCTGTGGCAGCCAGACTCTGTGGAGTGTTATGGGTGCTGTGGCAGCCAGACTCTGTGGAGTGTTACGGGTGATGTGGCAGCCAGACCCTGTGGAGTGTTACGGGTGATGTGGCAGCCAGACCCTGTGGAGTGTTATGGGTGCTGTGGCAGCCAGACTCTGTGGAGTGTTATGGGTGCTGTGGCAGCCAGACCCTGTGGAGTGTTATGGGTGCTGTGGCAGCCAGACTCTGTGGAGTGTTATGGGTGCTGTGGCAGCCAAACCCTGTGGAGTGTTATGGGTGCTGTGGCAGCCAGACTCTGTGGAGTGTTATGGGTGCTGTGGCAGCCAGACTCTGTGGAGTGTTATGGGTGCTGTGGCAGCCAGGCTCTGGAGTGTTATGGGTGCTGTGGCAGCCAGACCCTGTGGAGTGTTACGGGTGCTGTGGCAGCCAGATTCTGTGGAGTGTTATGGGTGCTGTGGCAGCCAGACTCTGTGGAGTGTTATGGGTGCTGTGGCAGCCAGACTCTGTGGAGTGTTATGGGTGCTGTGGCAGCCAGACTCTGTGGAGTGTTATAGGTGCTGTGGCAGCCAGACTCTGTGGAGTGTTATGGGTGCTGTGGCAGCCAGACTCTGTGGAGTGTTACGGGTGATGTGGCAGCCAGACTCTGTGGAGTGTTACGGGTGCTGTGGCAGCCAGACACTGTGGAGTGTTATCGGTGCTGTGGCAGCCAGACTCTGTGGAGTGTTATGGGTGCTGTGGCAGCCAGACTCTGTGGAGTGTTATGGGTGCTGTGGCAGCCAGACTCTGTGGAGTGTTATGGGTGCTGTGGCAGCCAGACTCTGTGGAGTGTTATGGGTGCTGTGGCAGCCAGACTCTGTGGAGTGTTATGGGTGCTGTGGCAGCCAGACTCTGTGGAGTGTTACGGGTGCTGTGGCAGCCAGACTATGTGGAGTGTTACGGGTGCTGTGGTAGCCAGACTCTGTGGAGTGTTATGGGTGCTGTGGCAGCCAGACTCTGTGGAGTGTTATGGGTGCTGTGGCAGCCAGACTCTGTGGAGTGTTATGGGTGCTGTGGCAGCCAGACTCTGTGGAGTGTTATGGGTGCTGTGGCAGTCAGACTCGGTGGAGTGTTATGGGTGCTGTGGCAGCCAGACTCTGTGGAGTGTTACGGGTGCTGTGGCAGCCAGACTCTGTGGAGTGTTATGGGTGCTGTGGCAGCCAGACACTGTGGAGTGTTATGGGTGCTGTGGCAGCCAGACTCTGTGGAGTGTTATGGGTGCTGTGGCAGCCAGACCCTGTGGAGTGTTATGGGTGCTGTGGCAGCCAGACTTTGTGGAGTGTTATGGGTGCTGTGGCAGCCAGACCCTGTGGAGTGTTATTGGTGCTGTGGCAGCCAGACTCTGTTGAGTGTTATGGGTGCTGTGGCAGCCATACTCTGTGGAGTGTTATGTATGTGTGGCAGCCAGACTCTGTGGAGTGTTATGGGTGCTGTGGCAGCCAGATTCTGTGGAGTGTTATGGGTGCTGTGGCAGCCAGACTCTGTGGAGTGTTATGGGTGCTGTGGCAGCCAGACTCTGTGGAGTGTTATGGGTGCTGTGGCAGCCAGACTCGGTGGAGTGTTATGGGTGCTGTGGCAGCCAGACTCTGTGGAGTGTTATGGGTGTTTTGGCAGCCAGACTCTGTGGAGTGTTATGGGTGCTGTGGCAGCCAGACTCTGTGGAGTGTTATGGGTGCTGTGGCAGCCAGACTCTGTGGAGTGTTATGGGTGCTGTGGCAGCCAGACTCTGTGGAGTGTTATGGGTGCTGTGGCAGCCAGACTCTGTGGAGTGTTATGGGTGCTGTGGCAGCCAGACTCTGTGGAGTGTTATGGGTGTTTTGGCAGCCAGACTCTGTGGAGTGTTATTGGTGCTCTGGCAGCCAGACCCTGTGTGTTATGGGTGCTGTGGCAGGCAGACCCTGTGGAGTGTTATGGGTGCTGTGGCAGGCAGACTCTGTGGAGTGTTATGGGTGCTGTGGCAGCCAAACTCTGTGGAGTGTTATGGGTGCTGTGGCAGCCAGACTCTGTGGAGTGTTATGGGTGCTGTGGCAGCCAGACTCTGTGGAGTGTTATGGGTGCTGTGGCAGTCAGACTCTGTGGAGTGTTATGGGTGCTGTGGCAGCCAGACTCTGTGGAGTGTTATGGGTGCTGTGGCAGTCAGACTCTGTGGAGTGTTATGGGTGCTGTGGCAGCCAGACTCTGTGGAGTGTTATGGGTGCTGTGGCAATGGGCACGCAGCTAAGCACAGCTGGTGCACACCCAAGTGTGTTCTGTGTTCCGGTCCGCATGCATTGAAGGATTGCCAATCTAAGAAGACTAGAGACCAAAGAGAGCTGAACCAGACACCGTAGCACAGTAACAGCATGAGGGGACCAACCTGAAACTGTGACTCCGTCAAAACCGCCGCTGGAGGCTTACTAAAAAGTCTTTACTAAACACTAAAAAGTGTAGCAACCATTTGGCATCCAGACTGTACCAAACGACCAGCCTCCCTTGGCACCAGGAGGCAAGGTGCCCGCGACTCAACAAGCGTCTACTGATGCCAACTCTAGTACTGGTAACCCATCCCATAGTGGTGACGGTACCAGCAACGCTCCTGACGACACCAAACACACTGATGCCAGCTAATCGTTATTTGGTTAGTAGAATAAACCGTAGACTACTATGGGCACAATATAAACTTTGTGGCTTGTATGGACTACCAATATCGTCTCGGATCACTAAGGCCTCGTTCACTCGGCTGCCCCTACGGTCTCCGGTCTCATTCGCGTTCTGAGAGTGACTTAGAGCTGTTAGCCAGTGAATTGCCTGAGAATACACGATTGCCCTTATCTCACTGTAGCTTCGAATCTATTCCCTCTTCAGCCAGCAGCGACTGAGTACCAAACATTCTATGACTCAGGACACTATGACTCGCAGATGACACTATGTAAAAAGACACCTAGATCACTGTTTATGTAGGACGGACATAAATCTATATAATAATAATAATGATAATTCATTGTCTTGGAGGACAGGAAGCCAGAGTGTAGATGTAAATATTTATGTATGTAGGGGAAGGAAAGGGAATTATCAGGGGGAAAGCGCCAAGCCATTACGACTATACAGCACTTGGAAGGGATCGGGATAAGGATTTGGGATGGGAGGGGAGGGGGAAGGGATGGTGCCCAACCACTTGGACGGTTGGGGATTGAACGCCGACCAGCATGAAACGAGACCGTCGCTCTACCGTCCACCCCAAATGCTTGGGTATGTAGAATTAATTAACGTTTTAAAACACTACTATCACCTCTACAGATCTCTAACCCTGTCCATGGAGGACAGAAAACAATGTATATATGCTGGTTAGCATAGTAAATGTGTGGCCACATCTGTGGTAGAAAATATTAATTATAAAAACAAATCACCATTTGCTTCGCAGCTTAGCTGTCTTCCTTTACTCTCTTCCTTCAAGAGCACTCTAGCCTCCGTTACCACTCCCGTTACCAATTCTTTCCACAGACTCTCTTTCAGTCAATTCTCCAAAACCCCAATTGGAGATCGGGACATCATTTCGAAATTGATTCCCAAGACGGCCGCTAAAACCATTTTGGAAGTCCCTCAAGAAATAATCATCCTCTCAGAACGAGCCTTCAATACTAACTATTTTTAAGGGGGCGAGGCGGTACGGACGAATCTGGTATTGGTATTTTCTTGTGATAAATACTTTTCTTTGAGATTTTTTTGAGGTTTTTAATCAATATATTGCATGCTGTCTGTGGTTGAAGTTTGTTACTGTTCTAAATGCTGATTTATGTTGAGGAATTATGTCTTAAGTAATATTTAGTCACCAATCCCCAGACGCATTACTGTAGGCGACATATGAATAAATTTGTGATTAATATTGTTATTAAACACAAGTGCTATTATTATATTAAATAGCACTTAATAACTCACAAGTTATTAAGTGCTATTTAACTGTTAGGTGGACAGGTGCATCCGGTTTAATGAAACGTGCCAAACCTTTTCTGTACTGCCTGAGGATTGAACCTGGGTATTTCGATTGGGAGCCGATGGTGTAGACCACTGTGCTACAGGGCTCACAGCATCTTGAGATGCTTCAGGTTATCTTCAGATGATTTCGGGGCTTAGCGTCCTTGCGGCCCGGTCTTCCACCAGGCCTTCGTTTTGTTATACACCCCCAGGAAGCAGCCCGTAGCAGCTGTCTAACTCCCAGGTACCTATTTACTGCTATTATTACATTATTTTCCATTGCACAATGTGATATACCTCTCCCATCACTCCTTTCTACAAGATGCTAATTGCACATATCGAGTTATTTCATGCTGGAATAGAATTCTTCCTGATCGACTTCATTTTCGGTTTCACAGTTTATTTCATTAACCAACCTCTTTTTCAATGCAAATTTTATCCAGTGTTCAGTATCCCTTTTGTAAGAACCGGACAACAGATTCCTGTTTCGTTACGCTTCTTTATGTAACAACATCAGCTCTAGTCACGCTGGTCACCCGTCAGGAGGTGGACACTCATGTTGGATGCAGCAATCCAATCACACCCGTCCCAATGTCCCTAGACACCTAGCATCCAACCCAGGGAAGGAACAACGCTCGTAAATAATTTTGAGTAATGCGACTGACGTGCTGCTTGAAACTCCCTTGGCAGACAACTTCTATTCAGATCCCTGTCTCTTGTACCCAGGACCTGGCAAGCAAATTGACCATTTTTTCTCTTGTTGGGGGGCTGAGTCCACGAAGAAAATTAACAACACATATACACATCCACACACAGTTCATTTAGTTCCTGTCCATGAAGGAGAGACGAGAATGTAAAGTATGCTGGCAGGCATTTAAATACACTTCAGTCACCTTCTTAGTAACTCATTATACGTATGTTATTCAACAGATCTGTAAAAATGTTCATGGAAGACAGAATAAGATGCATATATATGCTAGTTAACATTATAAATAAGTGGCTACTTCTATAGTAAAAAAATAGCATATGTATTATGAGTTTTGTAAGTGTATTAATCAATATGTGGCTGAAGGACGTAACATCTGCTCATGGATGCACTGTGTCAGATAACATTGAATATTGGAACAACTATTTTATCATTACTAAGTTAAAACAAGTATTGGATTGAGAATACTAAACAAATGTGTGGTTCAATATGAACGCGATTTGAACGTCATCTGACACAGCCCGGTGTGTGTGTGTCCATATGTTCCAAAGATGTGCTGGATAAGTTCTCTTCACCGGTAATCTAAGCTGATAACTGTGTTTTTGAAGTAATTTTCCAATGGCGTAATTTCACGAGAGATGATCAGCCGAGCTTACTTAACTGGAGCCTTACTGATATTTTGCTGGCAAAAAGTTAACACTGATAATTTTATTTAATTCTTATACCGAATGTCTATTCAAATTTACCCTAAGGGGAAATTTAACTAACCGCATTACTTCATTGTTTACCATTAAATGTTTACGAATCAGGAGGATTAGATGAAACAAATTTAACCTTCAACCGGGACAGAATAGGATGTTGAGTATATCAAGGTGAGAAGCTTAATCAGTGTATGCGAGAGCAGAGGTAAAGCTGTCACATTATCTTATATGTCAAGCACATAGCTCATCTCTTAATACGAGCTGGAGCCATTTCTCGTGAGAAATCAATGAAAAGGAAAGGCGTAGTTGATCTTCTTAAATGCGTATATCGTGCACCATAAACAGTGCCAC
>WNGS01169217.1:23335968-23348694 GCA_020271785.1 Procambarus virginalis
ATGGCTTCCCTAACATCTAGGGACACGAGGTTTAGATCCCGTAGTCTTTCAGCATAATTCATCCTCACTCACATAAAAAGAGGTTTGTGTTATTTATATTTACTTTTTGTATCTGCAGAATCGGACTATTAGTTCTTGGACCCCGCCTTTCTAACCAATATTTTTTTTCTCTATTATTGTCGGAAAAACCGACATCATTTACTAATATTTAATACAATAGGCAGATAATATTGCTGCTGTTGTGCAATAAACAAATTACGTCATAAAGACGTGGCCTAGTGGAATTTTCCTCAATAAAAAACGAGATATCATTGCCACATGTTGTCATTAAAATGACCTGTTATATTATGGGAAACATCCTTCATACATCAGTCATTAGACTGTAAACATCATACTATCATTTCCCATGAATCAACTTAATTATCAGTACCAAATTCGATTAAATGTAGGCCTTCTTACCACTTTTGACATCTGAACAAGAGAGCCAGGAGGCGTGAGGGACGGCCACAGAGAGACTGACCCATTAATTTTAAACATCAGACGCTTGGGGCAAATCTAACTCCGATAATTCTCCCTTGGACTGCTGTGTTATGGAAGTTGTGTTTCCATTATAAACACGAAACTACGTTTGCTATCAAGGAAGGAGTATTTTCGTATTCCTATACTATCTGGCTCATTAGAGGAATTTAATATTTAGATTTAGGATATTTTCCGGTTAGGACAGGAGACAGCGACAAAACACAGGTTAATATTCCTCGGTCCTTATCTCATAATCAATATGCATATTTCCTCTGATATAGCTGTCATATTTGGATTACTGCTGTTATTTGTGAGTGCATTGTGACAGGTTGACAGAAGAAGAAGACTTAACACTAGTAACCTAATACTCCAGTACATGAGTTGGAGGCCAACTTCACCCACAAAGTGTATCAACTGGCTTGTTCATCCGTGTTCATACTGGTTGTCTAGACTATAAAACAATAAGATAAGGCCTCCCCAGTTTCGTCAATAACATATGTAGTCTAATACTATAGTGGATGTCTACTAACCAATAATTATATTGTTGACTACATATAAACCATAACCCCCCCCCCCCCAAATGTGGTAGGCAATAGATTTGTGAGAACTTTAAACCTCATACAGTCCACTATCGAAAAATATAAATTAATGTAAAATATAAATACTATATAAATTAATATTAAATTGAATAAATATAAATCTCACAGGTCAATTTCTCTCAGGTCTACGACATATATTTCTGTCTAACACACGTCTAACCACTTGGGCTAGACGGTAGAGCGACAGTCTAGCTTCAAGCAGGTCGGCGTTCAATCCCGGACCGTCCAAGTGGTTGGCCACTATACCTTCCCCTCCCCCTTCCGTCACATCCTAAATCGTTATCCTGATCACTTAAAAGTGCTATATAGTAGTAATGGCTTGGCGCTTTCTCCTGATAACTCTCTTTCCCTTCTCTGTAACACACACAGAGGGGGCCTCGTAGCCTGGTGGATAGCGCGCAGGACTCGTAATTCTGTAGCGCGGGTTCGATTCCCGCACGAGGCAGAAACCAATGGGCAAAGTTTCTTTCACCCTGAATGCCCCTGTTACCTAGCAGTAAATAGGTACCTGGGAGTTAGTCAGCTGTCACGGGCTGCTTCCTGGGGTGTGTGTGTGTGATGTGGAAAAAAAGTAGTTAGTAAACAGTTGATTGACAGTTGAGAGGCGGGCCGAAAGAGCAAAGCTCAACCTCCGCAAACACAACTAGGTGAATACAACTAGGTGAATACACACACACACACACACACACACACACACACCCACACACACACACACACACACACACACACACACACACACACACACACACACATTACTGTTATATGTAACATTGGAAGGAAATGCTTCTGTACCTGAAACATTTGTGGACATACTGAAAAAGAGCTCAGAAGCAATGCAAACAGTGAGGGAGGTAGCCATGCAAGCTGTTACCTCACAGGAAGCAGCAAGGTGCACCACTCAGGTACTGGAGAGAAAAGATCAGTGGTAGTTGTAGGCATCAAAGAACAGGAATGATCCAACAGGCAAGAATGGAATAGCAAGGTTAAAGAGGCAGTACAGGGACAACTGAAGGGGTTACAGATGGAAGGGGCTGAACAAAACATTGAGAAAGTTTTTAGGTTGGGCTGGCACAACAAGGACGGAAACCGACTTGTAAAGGTGGTGTTTACAAACGAAACCACGAAGGAGGATATTCTCGAAATGAAGAGTCGTCTGCAGCATGTGGAGGGATACAAAAAAGTATTCCTGCAGGGGGACAGGACGAAGGAGGAGAGAGCCAGGGCAACAGAGGCAAGGAGGAAGTGCAGGGAGAGAGGAGCAAACCAGGAATCACAGCCCCCAACACAACAGTCCTAGAGACAAGAGGCGAACCCAAAACCAGCATCCCAGCAACACCAGAGGGGAGGGCAACACCACCACCCCCTCTGATGGAAGCCCTCCCTTCCCCTCACCTACCTGCCCCCACCCAACCCTCCCTCCCCCCCCCACCCTATTCTGACCCTGTCACCCCTTCCCCATTCCCATCATGTCCCCCCTCCCCCTTCATCCCATACCCTCCCTATCTCTCCTCCCACTCACCCCATATCCTCCATGTACCCCCTATCTCTTTAACCCACATCTACCTGCCCCACTCCATCCCTGAACCCCCCCCCCCCCTCCAAAATCCTCTGAGACCCTGCAAACCACCTCACAGATCTTCTCACCCACGGAACAGCTTCCCACACCAGCAGAATGCTCACCAAGAAAGGGACAAGGAAATGAACAGAAGAAAGTTAGCTTCAAGGCGATGTACACTAACATAGATGGGATTACAAATAAAACCAGTGAACTCGGAGAATGGGCACTAGAAGAAAATCCATACATAATAGCACTCACAGAAACAAAGCTAACGAAAACCATAACAAACGCAGTGTTTCCACAGGGCTACTATGTAGTGAGGAAAGAGAGAGAAGGCGAGGAGGTGGTGGTGTAGCTTTGCTACTAAAAGAAGGTTGGAGTTTCGAAGAGATGGTAATTCAGAACTGTGAAGGTTTCAGCGACTACATATCAGGCACCATAGCAACTGGAGGACAGAAAATTATAGTAGTAGTCATATATAGTCCCCCACCGAATGACAGAAGACCCAGACAGGCATATGACAGAAACAACTTGACCACCATCAATATAATAGAGTGAGCAGCTTCTGTGGCTAGCAGGAACGGATCCAGGCTACTAATCATGGGAGACTTCAACCATGGGAAGATAGATAGGGGAACAGAGACCCACATGGAGGCCCAGACACATGGAGTGCTAAGCTGTTGGATGTGGCAACAAGAAACTTTCTAAGTCAACACGTCAAGGGACCGACAAGAATGAGAGGAGGGGATGAACCAGCCTTGCTTGATCTGATATTTACCCTAAATGAGTCGGATATAAGGGAAGTTAAGTTGGAAGCCCCCTTGGGAATGAGTGATCATAGTGTACTGAGCTTTGAGTACCTGGTTGAGATAGGAATTATCACCCTCAAAAAAGAACTGGGAAACAAAGGGCTGGTGTACCGAAAGGGAAACTATGAGGAGATGAATAAATTCCTATGGGATATACATTGGGACAAAGAACTCAGAACCAAGTCCGTACAAGACATGATGGACTATGTCACCCAAAAATGTCAGGAGGCTGTAAGCAGGTTTGTCCCAGCCCAACAGGAAAAAACAGAGAAGCAAAAGAAGAATCCATGGTTTAATAGGGAATGTATGAAAGCAAAGGTGCTGAACAAAAGGGTATGGAGGAACTTCCGTAATAACAGAACACCTGAAAGTAGAGAGAGATACCAGAGAACCAGGAACGAGTATGTTAATGTGAGAAGAGCAGCTGAGAAAAGGTATGAAAATGATATAGCTAACAAAGCCAAGATCGAACCAAAACAACTACACAATCACATCAGGAGGAAGACAACAGTGAAGGAACAGGTGATGAAACTTAGGATGGGTGAGGACAGGTACACAGAGAATGACAAAGAGGTGTGTGAGGATCTCAACAAAAGGATCCAGGAGGTCTTTACAATAGAACAAAGAGAAGTCACGATGGTAGGAAAGGTGGCAGCAAACCAGGCGACCTTGGAAAGGATCGAAATTACAAGAGATAAGGTCAAGAAACACCTATTGGAGCTGGGCATGAGAAAAGGTGTTGGGCCGGACGGAGTCTCACCATCGGTATTGAAAAAGTGTGCAGGAGCACTGTGTTTGCCACTCTCCATAATGTATAGTAGGTCACTGGAAACGGGAGACCTACTAGAAATATGGAAGACGGCTAACGTAGTCCCAATATACTAAAAGGGCGACAGACAAGAGGCACTGAACTACAGGCCAGTGTCCTTAAATTGTATACCATGCAAGGTGATGGAGAAGATTGTTAGAAAAAACCTAGTAACACATCTGGAGAGACGAGACTTCGGGACAACCCATCAACCTGGGTTCAGGGAGGGTAAATCTTGCCTTACAGGCTTGATAGAATTCTACGATCAGGTGACAAAGATTAAGCAAGAAAGAGAAGGATGGGCGGACTGCATTTTTTTGGACTGTCGGAAAGCCTTTGACATAGTACCCCATAAAAGGTTGATGCATAAGCTGGAGAAACAGGCAAGATTAAATTAACTGGTAGGGCGCTCCAGTGGATAAGGGAGTACCTAAGCAATAGGAAGCAGAGAGTTACAGTGAGGGGTGAGACCTCAGATTGGCGTGAAGTCACCAGTGGAGTCACACATTGCTCTGTACTCGGACCTATCCTGTTTCTGAAATACGTAAATTATCTCCCAGAGGGTATAGACTCATTCCTCTCAATGTTTGCTGACGACGCCAAAATTATGAGAAGGATTAAGACAGAGGAGGACAGCTTGAAGCTTCAAGAAGACCTGGACAAGCTGAAGGAATGGTCGAACAAATGGTTGTTAGAGTTTAACCCAAGAAAATGTAATGTAATGAAGATAGAGGTAGGAAGCAGGAGACCAGATACAAGGTATCATTTGGGAGATGAAATACTTCAGGAGTCAGAGAGAGAGAAAGACCTGGGGGTTGATATCACGCCAGACCTGTCCCCTGAAGCTCATATCAAGAGGATAACATCAGCGGCATATACCAGGCTGGCTAACATAAGAACGGCATTTAGAAACTTGTGTAAGGAATCTTTCAGAACATTATATACCACATATGTTAGACCAATCCTGGAGTATGCGGCTCCAGCATGGAGTCCATATCTAGTCAAGCATAAGACTAAATTGGAAAAGGTTCAAAGGTTTGCCACCAGACTAGTACCCGAGCTGAGAGGTATGAGCTACGAGGAGAGACTACGGGAATTAAACCTCACTTCGTTGGAAGACAGAAGAGTTAGGGGGGACATGGTCACCACATTCAAGATTCTCAAGGGAATCGACAGGGTAGATAAAGACAGGTTATTTAACATAAGGGGCACACGCACTAGGGGACACAGGTGGAAACTGAGTGCCCAAATGAGCCACAGAGATATTAGAAAGATTTTTTTAGTGTCAGAGTGGTTGACGAATGGAATGCATTAGGAAGTGATGTGGTGGAGGCTGACTCCATACACAGTTTCAAGTGTAGACATGATAGAGCCCAGTAGGCTCAGGAACTGTACACCTGTTGATTGACGGTTGAGAGGCGGGACCAAAGAGCCAGAGCTCAACCCCCGCAAGCACAATTAGGTGAGTACAATTAGGTGATTACACACACACACACATACACACTCACGTGTGAGTGTGCTTGTTTGCGTGTGCGTATTTGTGTGTGAGTGAGCATGCTTATAACGTGTATGTATGTGTGTATTTGTGTGAGAAAATATTCAGGACAGAAAGAGAAAAGGGGAAGAAAATATTGAAATAGGAAGAGAAATCCTTAAAAAAAACTTTCTTTTTATGATCCTCGTTTACAAGTTTAAAGTGTTACGGCCTGGACCAGTAGCCGCGCCTCTCGCCTCCCCAACTCCACAGGTATTGTGAAAAACGTTACGAATATAGGCAAGACTGGTTTAAGTTTTGGAAACTTGTGTTTTATATGTGGGCTGCACACATAGAGCAATAATGATAGGAAGGATACAGATTCCCGAGTGTGTGTGTGTAGTTCTATGGCTGGGATGAGTGACGTGGGGCGGTAGGATGGGCAACGTGTTGAGAGAAATATTAGTGACAAAGCAACTATCCGCTTCAATGCACAGGGAAGTTATGTAGAGAAATGCATTGGGGAATGTCATGCAAATTACTAGGTAACCATAGAATAAAATTCAAGTTTCGGATACCAGTCATGTATAGTTTTTTCCTTGATGAGTTGACAATGAATGGATATCCAAGCCATTTGGTATTAACTGAAGGATGAAAGTATTTGTCAAGGCCAATGAGATATGTTATACTGACAAATGTGCTAACCTTTAGGCATATATTACTTGTATATACAGATTGAGGTTCATTTATAATGTTAGGTTGGTTGTTTCAGTTAATGCAGAAAAGGTTGCCATATCTCAATGCATATATTAATAATAGTTATCTGACAGAGAGATAAAATATATGGCAAAACAATAAAAAATAACTTTATGGACTTTTGAAAAGTATTCTTAGGATGATAGTGAAACAAGAATGACCACATAAATATAACACCCTAGCAGTATTACACACAAATAGCAGAATTAGAAATATAAGAATTAAGGGATCATTGGTAAACAGAAACAATAGGTAAAATTGTGTTAACAGACAAATGGATGCATGTTGAAAACAGGGAACTATTAGCAGAACTGAAAAGTAAAGCGTGCAAATAATATCACACCGAGAGAATGATTATACATGATCAACTATAATTGACATTGACACACAATTGCAAATGCACAAAAAAGTGCGCATAATGTCCATGGACAAAGAAATACACGCTGACCATACGAAAACAACAGACATTACCACAAGCATCTATAAAAATACACAAAGGCCCTCCGGCACAGAAAATAAAGTAAATGTTTAAGCCAACCAGAGAACAAAGTCTTAGAAAACCGTAGTAGAGTGTTGGTCTGCGGCCTCCAGAGGCGACGGTAATCCCCACCTGCGGAGATTTTGTTCCCAAACGCTGGACAAAATGCGTCACGAATGTTTTTTAATATTTTGAGTTCTCAATGAAATTTATATTATGTTCTATAGCTGATTTATTACTTATAATAATTTTTATTGGTATATTAATTAGATTTTCCTTTGCTAATTTTATTTTGATTACATAAAAACTATCAAAAATAAGTAGTTTGTCCAATTGATTCAAATTTGGGCTTTATATTTTTATGTATTAGGCTAATTAGTCCAGTCCCAACTCCTATAAGTCATAAAAACTTTCAATAGCAGCCTTGCTAGAGTACATCCGGACCAAATTAAACCCCTTCCTTCGGTGCATCCCAATGTGCCCTAACGATGAAGGATAGAGGGATCAGCTCTACTGTCGTCGATTAACTTAGCCGTGTCCTTGCTATGGCAGCCACTTGGAAAACGTTGAGGATAGGCCTCGATGTATGCGGGAAATTTTCGAAAATCTTCTTATTGGGATGGGTATAGCAATGATAAACATACTATGTAACATTTTTACACTAAGGCTTTTTCGGTCTTAAATTTAAACTCACTCAACATTATAATAAATATTAAGGAATGTTGAAAGATAAGTGGAAAGTAACGTTAGTGTTTTAGACCCACGAACTGAAAGCTCCTCGAAACTCAACCATTAGTGAAGGTTGAGGGATCAGTTGCCTTGCTAGCCAAGAGTTGTAGTGTCGAGAGTATCTGAATAACACAAAAATAGAGGAAACCTCAAGGGACATACAAGTCGCAGTAAGATGGAACAGTGTGACCAAATGTCAGTATCAGAGAGAAAAGTGGATGAAAAATATATAAAATGAAAGATACAGGCAAATTCAGTGGGCATTGACACATCACAATGGCGTAACACGTATTTTTTCTCTGACTGGTAAAACGATTAAGTGAGAAATATTGTTACAGAATTGACAATAAAGAATATTGGACAGTGTCACACATGAACTGCAAGAAAAGTATATATAAACTGCTTTAAAAAATTGTATAAAATGAAAGCCAATTATTTTTTTAGAGTAAACAAAGAAAAATTAACATCCTGAAGTCAAGTTGACCTCAGAAGGGGATTCGATAAGCTTCCTTCCTTTCCCTGAAACGATCCCAGAAAAATATGGTTAACATTTTAAATCCTTTCGGCGAATTTTCTCACTGTATATATTATTAAAATATGTACGACGTGCTTTGCTACAGAAAACTTAAAAAAAAACTCAGTGGCTAAAATTTTTTGAGACCAATAGAATCAATATTCTTAAACTCTTCATCTAAAAGTTTAAGATAAATAACCTGAAGACCTAAGAGTCACAGAGGAAAAAACAGATTGTTTCACATTGTATCTATGCCTGAGAAATAATAAACATAAGATAAATTATTCGTAGGCTTTCTGTAAACACTAAACTTTAGTGAAACATCTTCCCTATGAATAAGTATTTTAAGTATTGATAACATTTATCAATTTCAATCTCTATAGTAAATTTTATAGAGGTGACTTGATCATTATGTTTAGCTACAGATTCGTCTGTATTTGCATTATTTACATCTGTAGGCCATATACACCAAATATCATCAACATATCTAAATCATGGAATGATTCCTCGGGTAATTTTTTAATCAAATTTCTTTTCGAAGAATTTCATGTGCAAGTTTGAAAGCAATGGCGATAATGGATTCCCCATTGGCATTCCAAAAACATTGATCATTGGTATGCGGAAAAACCACAAAGAAACCCCCCCCCCCCCACCCACCCCCCCTCTTTCTCCAATTCCTTTGTGGTTGTTTTTCGCATATATAATATAGAATATATATATATAATATATATATATATATATATATATATATATATATATATATATTATATATATATACTAATATGAATATTTAATATATTTATCTTAACTGCCTATTGCTACAAATGATTCAACATAAACTTGGCACCACCCCTCACAGCAGTTAAAAGTGGGGGGCCTTAGACGTCCGAGGACTTGAGGGATGAGGCTTGTTTAGCTTGAGGAATTCTCCACAGAGAAAAGAAAGAAAACACAGCAACACCAGGCCCACTCTGTTTACCAGTTTGTTGAAGCTAGTTGAGAGGCGCGACTAAGAACCAGAGCCCAAACCTTCACAACGCCAACTAGGTTGAATCATACACATAGGTGAATACACAGCTCTCCAACGTAAGCATTTCGAGCGGTTTATCAGTGTTGTATGAGACGTCGAGTCGTAAATATAAATGAAAACGATACGAAACATAGATGATATAAGGGAATGGCCGTAAATGGTCCAGGAGAGTGAGTATGCATGTATAAAGCCCCGTGAGGTTCGGTTCTCCAGGAAATCCGGGCTCCTTGATGGATTTATGCCAAGAGTCGTTCTTGCTAGTGGATTATGTTGCGGTTTTCTCAATATTGCATGAATTATTAGCCCACCATCTTCCCCCTGATGACTGTATTATTCGAGGTCGTTCCCCTCTTAGTTGGAAACGACGAGATATTCAATGACATAAAATAATAGTTTGTTTTGCAAGACGAAATTGGACTGAGGAGATTGTGTTTACATACTAAGAGTCAAACACAAACGTTTTGAGATTTCAGGATTAAATGCATGCAATGGTTAAGCGGAAACATTGAAGGCTGGTAAGAGAAGCTTTGGAGGCAAGCTTCAATCCTGCTGGTGCAGGGAGATACATTACAATATAGTAGTTGAAATATGAGGAAATGGAATACACCGGAAAATTTTATCTGGTTAATGATATATATAGATGATGATGAGAAGATAGAGTATAAGAGTATCAGTAGATATATATATATCTTCTCTCATACTCTACTAGTGTTTGTGTGTGTGTGTTGTGTGTGTGGGTGTTGGTTGTGTGTGTGTGGGTCGTTGTTGGTTGTGTCGTGGTGTGTGGTGTGTGTGTGTGTGTTGTGCCTGTTGTGTGGTTGATTTGTTTTGATTTAGCGGTCTGCTCCCTCAGCCAGGACCTCAGCTACTGCATGAGACCATCACCACCTTCTGTGAATCTAGGGCCCTGCGAACTCCCGAGTCACTAAGAGCGATGGCAAGCCTTCAAACTACTTGGGTCATTGGCAGAAGAGATGAGTACTTGTGCCAGTACATCGCCATTTCCGGGCCCCTCTACCCGTTCATACTATCGTGCTACAGTGGTGATTAAAACTGCTCTTTGGTGAACATGGAAATACAGATCATGTGAAGGCGTTCAGCAACGTGATCCTCCTTGCTCCCCTTCTTTTTCCTGTCTGCTTAGTCTTAAAAGAAATCCACGAAAGTTTGTTCACAGCGTAGTTCAAACTCTGGTTTTTGTTTGATAGACGGCCTCTACCTGGCCACCGTAGACGACGACCTCTTGGCAGATATGCCTAGGAAACAAAGAAGGAGCAAGAAGTAATGCACTGGGTGCTCGTCCTCTAACCCTTCCAAGTGTGAAAGTAGTCTCCTCCAACCCAGACATCCGTAGGCTAGAATTAAGGGACTTCTGCCTTGCCTGGAAGCCCAATGTTCATTAGGGCGAGAACAGCACCCTCCTTGGAGCCCCGCTCACGGGTCTAAGCCATTGAGGAGATCCTTGACAAGAAAAATCGCAGACCTTAGGAGGATAGAGGACAGAATAGGTGACATCGATGCCCACGATGCTTTTATCTCCTCACCAAATGCCTATCCCTTCCGAGGCTAACCTACTTCTGAGGTGCTGCCCAATCTTACGACAACCGAAACTTGTGAGAGTATGACCTCTTACTGAAGACATTGCTGGAAAAGTTGTTAATCTCTCCCTCAACGAAGTGCCAGTGGAAACAATCCCTCTTCCTGTTTAGGCTCGGTGGCTTGGGTGTCCGCACTGCTCAACCAAATTGCTGTCCCAGCCTTCCTGTCTTCTCCTCAGCATCAGATGACGCTGGTTAAGGAAATTCTACCTGACACCCTCAGTGATGTAGCGGGGATACGGACCCGCACTACACGGAATGCGACACGAAATGGGGTGCCATGGCAGACCCAGCACCAGACCACGCCATGCCGAAAGCCAAGAAACAATCCAGTTGGGACAACCCATTGCAGACAAAGAAGCCACAGCTTTGCTGGAGGCGCAACAGCTCACCAGTGATCGTGCACGCCTCACGCTGTGCAGGCTCCCCATGCAGGGGACTTCCTTTTGGTAGTTCCTATGTCTGTCGACAGGCACACCTCTTGATCCGCAGGAGCTCCTGAACTGCAGTCGCTCTCCGTCTGCTGCCCCCTCCTGTTTCATAGGTGTATTTGCGTGAGGCAGATGCTGACGAATTGGATTGCATGCCTGCACTGTGAAAATCTGGTGAGTTGGCACACTAGACACGACGAAGATAACGACATCATTAAAAGAAGCCTTGCCTCTGCTCCATGTCCAGCGGAGAGAGAGCACCCGCAACCTTCTGACCGTGACTGTGTTACTCTTGCCGGCGACCAGACGGAATCACATCTGCGCTCTGGAAGGGTGGCAGACAGTTGTGCCTGGGACTATACTTTTTGCGTATCCACCTGTGCAGCCACATACATCAACCTCTCTGCGGCCCAGCAGGAGCCCGCGACACACACAGAGAAAGAGACAAGTCAGCCAAGTACAGGCATTAATCATCGGTACAACTTCGTTCCAATAGGGTCTGAGACCCTAGGCCCATGGGGAGAGAGTGCTTGAAGGTTTCTTAAGATCTTGGTTCCAAGCTCATTGACACCACAAGAGACCTAGAGGGCAAATTTTCTCTTTCAGCCCTCAGTGTCGCGATCCAGAGGGGGAATGCTCCTGCATCCTCGTTCCTGCCCCGGTCGGAGGAGTTGAGAAATCTACAGCCTCTAGGAAGAAGAACTTTTTTGTGTCCTCTAATGTTCATTTTTTGTATACAATCAGATATGTAACTGTATAACCTTGCATAATAAAGTAGTACACCATAAAAAAGGGGGGGGTAGGAGAAGCGAACACTGTTATGTATTCAGAGTTAAATAGCAAGTTTTTCCCTGAATGCTCTGGTTCCCTTCTCTGAGGCTGTGGGTCCCTATAATTGCACCAGAGGTGGTACCCCCCCTATAATATAGATATATATATATAATATATAATATATATAATATAGTATATATATATATATATATATATCTATATATAAGCTATATATATGTTATATTCATTATCTAATCTCTTTCTCTTTGCTCTATCATCATCTACTTATATATCTTTTTTATATCTATATATCTATATGTGTGTGCGTGTAAATGTGGCGAAGAAATTATACATGCAGTTATACTATTAATCGCCATATCATTTAACTCAAGTGAGAACGCGTTCTCAAGCAACTTCTGGAATCATGCCACAAGAGATAACTACCTCGAGTTCTCTCGAACACGTGTGTAAACAAGTATATCTTGTTGTCATGGGTTTTTACATTGATGTTTTATATAAGATCTGAATTTACCATTCAGGAGAATAGCCCTCTATATTCTGTCCATTAAACCTGACGTCTACTGACGGTATGATGTTGACACCAGGTTCATAACAGGTTTCTGTTATGAACCTTCATATTAGAACATAACAG
>WNGS01169217.1:23355876-23387672 GCA_020271785.1 Procambarus virginalis
GGCTGTAAATAATACTCATTATGAAAGGTATATTTACATTCTTTTATGCTTAGCTTAATATGATTGACAACAATAACAACAGAAAGAGGAAAAAACATTATTCAGTAATTCATGAGCAGTTTTATCAAGAATATTATCAACTGGCACCTTTGTAAACAAAGAACAAACGTCAAAACTGATTAACTTGACATCAGGAGTGATTGGAACACCATTCAATTTGTTAACTTTCAATAGAATTGGTCAAATGAGAAGAGGAAATAGTTCCTACCAATGGGGAAGGTTATGTTATGAACCTTCTTGCAGGTTCATAACAGAAAGGTTGCTAATGCTTATGAAAGCTTAGGTGGGATAGTATGTGCTAAGCTTTACCTACGAGATGGAGAGTGAAGGAAGCGGCCTCTCTTGGATGTAACAGTCTCGACATGGAAGGACGGCTTTCATATTTCAGTCTGAACCAAGGAAATGAACTTAGGAAGGGGCCTTAATATTAGTAGTGATTGCCATGGCGAGAACAATTTGTTGATTCTAAATATAAAATTTGATTCTAAATATAAATTGATTCTATAATAATATAATATATATATATATATATATATATATATATATATATATATATTATATATATATATATATATATATATATTGTTACGTGTTCTAAATATACGCAGTCTATTCTATGTTCTAAACTTGTGTTCCTTTCCCCAACGAGAAGAGATATACACTAGATTTTCGTTCATACACAAAGATTGCAGTTAACATGAACTATGTTCTATATAAATACAACTTTCCATGCAGGAACTGATGGGATGGCGAGACTCATACTTTCACCAATTGCCTTTTCATGAGTCAGACAAAAAAATCAGACAATTAGCCTTATTACCTCCCCACCATAGGTTGATAACTATAAAACCCAACAACTGCGCGGCAGCAGCGCTGACCTCGGCTGCTCAAAATTAAATGCATTTTCAATTAAACAGAACGACCGAAAATTGGGTATTACTAGTACTCCACCGACCTCATTTGTTTTTAAATAAGGTTCGTTAATGTTAATTTCGTACATTTCAATAGTGTTTTTAGACATATACGTAAGTACATTATCATATATATATATATATATATATATATATATATATATATATATATATATATATATATATATATATATATATATATATATATATATATATATGTATATATATATATATATATATATATATATATATATATATATATATATATTATATATATATATATATATATATATATATATATATATATCTTAGCATATTTTGGTAGCTGTGTTTCTTGTAAACATATGTTGTTGAATATGACCAAAAGGGTAAGATGAATAATTCTAACACGTATCTTCTCAATATTACTTACGTTCTTCTTCTCCACTGTCGAGGGTAATTAATAAATTAACTCTCCAAAATTCATTCTTTACTTCTGGTCTGACGCCTGAACGCGTTTCATAATATCTATTACATTTTCAAAGACTCAGTTTACACGTTGTTTTTGCTGTTGTTTTAGATTTAGCTACTCAGAACGAAATGTCCATGTAGCACGGGCTATGGTGAACCCATAATTGAGTTCGGTTATTTGCGATAACCTTGTTACTCTGATATTTGGGTCAAAGTTTTAAATGTAGGTGGGGTTTCCTTCTTTTTTCCCTGTTTCTTTTTCGCTTCTGTTTTAGTCGTGTTTTAATAACATTATCTTGGTGGCGGATGTAGGTGCAGAATGTTCACTAGTGAGTCCCATTCTTTAATGGCTTTTCTAATCATTGTAGTCACTGTGTAATGTGAATCTAATGCAGCTGCTGTCGTTGGATTAATGATTAGTTTGATGCGCAGGGCTTCAGTAGCTTCACATTCCAAAAAGTAGTGCAATAGTGGCGCATCTGCTTCTGTTCCACAGATATGACACTCTTTAACTATTGGGTTTATTACCTCCCAGCAGCACTTGTAACCAAGCCTGAGTCTGTGTATGGCTACTGCAATGTCTCTGGATATCTTTTTGTCATGCTTGAAAGAGTAGTACCCAGTGGCTTGTTCGTACCACATCGCAGTGAATCTTCCTTCCGCTACTTTGACTCTTTGGGGACGTTTGATAGTAGGGGGAGAACTTTCTTCTTGATTTGCTCCTTAATCTGTGAAAAACTTGGAGGTATTTGAACCTGTACAACAGGTAGAGCAGTGACAGTTTTTCCTAGTGAGTCTGCCTTTTCATTACCATCTATGCCAATGTGACATGGTATCCAATTTAGGGTGATTGACAGCCCTAGATTATGGGGTTCTTTTCCCTATATGTTGGATTTATGTGATGAGTTGTATATTACCTCTGCGCTGACTGGATAACAATGCCTGGAGAGAAGATTTGGAGTCGATATGAATGATGACATCATGTAAATTATTCTCAATTGTATAGATTATGGCCTGCTTCAGGGCATATAATTCTGTCTGTTATGTTGAGCACCCACTATTCATGTTCCAATAAGCTTCATGGTTGTTAGTGTAAACTGCTGCCCCAGCAGAACCTCTTTCTTGATCAACTGATCCGTCTGTGAAGATATGAGTCGTTGTCCGTCTTGAGATGGTTTCTATTTGTCGTTCTATGACTGCTTTGAGCTTCTGCGAGTCACATGTTAATTCTTTAACTTGTAATCCTTCAAAGATAATCTTTAGACTCTATTCTTCCCATGGAAGAGGCTGCCGAAAGTGTTGATATGGTCTATCTTCTCCTTTGTTTTTAATGATTTACACGTTGCTGTTGTTGTTGTTGTTTTCGATTTAGTTACTCGGAACGAAATGTCCATGTAGCACGGGTTATGGTGAGCCCGTAAGTTTATTATATATATCAAAATAAAGTGTACACGTTGTTGTTGTTTTAGATTCAGCTACTCGGAACAATTTCCAAGTAGCACGGGATATGGTGAGCCCGTAACCTACCTGGCACAGGAGCGGGGCAAGTAGCACGGGCTATGGTGAGCCCATAGTGGACTTACCTGACACAGGAGCGGGGCTGTAAATTTTAGGTTTAGTTTAATCATTTATCGATTATTTTGTCGATGTATTTATCGCTGTAAATAGCAGGAGATAGCAGGAGACTTAACATCTGCGAGGCACTAAACATCAAAAAGTCAACACCAGCAATCAAGAGCCAATTAATGCACAACTATATTCTACCCACTTCAAGACCCCGAACCAACATAGAAGCAGCAAGAGGAAGTATGGGCCAATAGGCCTTCTGCAGTTACTTCCATTCAAATGTTTTCATACCCAATTCATACTCATTGCTTCATGTTCTGGCATATGTTCTGTCACCTCATCCAAATCTTTTGTACCATATCATCTCACCAAAAACGAGTATAAGTATGATGCATTTTACGTGTAAACTAAGTCTTTAAAAATGTAATAAGCATTACGAAACGCGTTCAGGTGTTAAACCAGAAATAAAGATTGAATTTTGGTGAGTTAATTTATCAATTACCCTCGACAGTGAAGAAGAACGTAAGTAAGAAATATTGAGAAGATATATAGTCCAGCACATCCAAACTATACAACTCATCAGAGGTGGACAGCCCAGCAGTCCAGCTCTGATGAAGGCTCGAATGAGTCGAAAGCGCTGATCTGCTAACCTTTCATTTTGCATGCGATGAGTCACAGTACCGTGACTGAAGTATGGTGACCAATCCACACACTAGAAAATGAAGAGACGACGACGTTTCGGTCCGTCCTGGACCATTCTCAAGTCGATTGTTCCCACAATCGACTTGAGAATGGTCCAGGACGGCCGAAACGTCATCGTCCCTTCATTTTCTAGTGTGTGGATTAGTCAACAACCTTTCATTTTCACTGTGGTTATTCCTCATCTTAGATAAACGTTTTTGATCATTGTTGCACATTACATATGTATAATTGATTGACGGTTGAGAAGCGGGACCATGGAGTCGAAGCACAACCTCCGCAAGCGCAACTAAGTGAACATAATTAGGTATGTACACTCTGACTTACCAACACACGCACATATATGTATTGTTATACATACAGGACCTGTGGTACATATAGGACCCCCGCCTGGGGAGGGAAGTTATGAAGAACAGATCCTGTTCTTCAGAGCATGTTGACGGAGTATTCTTAATACTAATGTCTTGTCAGTAAAATATTATGATAACTCTCCTCTTTCCTGTTTGGATCGCGTTTAAAACTCATTCGACATTCATTAGGTTGCTTCATATATTTCTATCTATTTTTTTGAAGTAATTTTTTTTTGGTATTATGTATTTTCACTCTTTTGAACTCCATGTAAGCTCAAATTACACTCAGACATTATTTTTTTTTTTGAGATATATACAAGAGTTGTTACATTCTTGTACAGCCACTAGTACGCGTAGCGTTTCGGGCAGGTCCCTGGAATACGATCCCTGCCGCGAAGAATCGTTTTTTCATCCAAGTACACATTTTACTGTTGCGTTAAACAGAGGCTACAGTTCAGGAATTGCGCCCAGTAAATCCTCCCCGGCCAGGATACGAACCCATGAGATAGCGCTCGCGGAACGCCAGGCGAGTGTCTTACCACTACACCACGGAGATTTCTTTCAACACTGTGGGATTTAATGACATTGCGCAAACACAATCTGTTAGTTGCATATCTGATCCATAAATAATTTTTTTTTGATTTATCAAACTTTAAATGCTCAAGATACAAAGCCCGAAGGTGTTAAATCTGGAGGTAAGGCTACACATGGTTATCATGTGGTTATCTTGAGATGATTTCGGGGCTTAGCGTCCCCGCGGCCCGGTCCCAGACAAGGCCTCCTTTTTGTTACAAACCCCCAGGAAGCAGCTCGTAGCAGCTCTCTAACTCCCAGGTACCTCTTTACTGCTTTGGTCGGTTTCAGTCACTGTACTGGCCAGTGCTCATGAAAATTCTTCAGGAACATAATTGTACAATGACATGGGGTGCATATCGTCATTCTGTTGTGTAGTTTATTCATAAGTAATATATGTAGTAATTTTGCAATAAGTGCTTAAAGTGTATTCTAATTTTGTTCCTGTAAGCATCTTGGCGCTTTCCCCGAGTGTTCCCTTCCCTTCCCTGTAAGCATATATAAGTTTGTCTTCCAATGTTTCTAAACATCATTTATTTCCCGTCTTTGTAAACGTCATTCTTTCTCCCGTTTTTGTTCTTGGTCAACCGTATGACCATGAACAAATTTAATGCCCTAAATAGACTTCTCAACTTTATGTTTCTTGAAAATTTAGAATTTTTCATTTATCCTGGAACGGGACTTTATAAACAGCTACAATCTCAAAATATACCAGTTAGGCAATGTGCTTCTGATTCCATGTGTGAAGGTATTAGTTCCCGGCAGTAGAAAAATCATCAAAATATCTGTTAAAGTAGATGGATGGCCTTGACAGATTCACCACCATGGTATATGTATTTTCAGATACTTATTTCTACAATATTTTCTGAGTAAAGTCTTTTAATATATAGGTAGCACCATTTGAGGGCGCCTCACCAATGTTTGGAGAGTAAGTCGGGTAACTATAGTGGTACCATCCTACAACAAATTAAAAGAATATTTTTCACGGTAACCACAACAAAATATGTACAAAAAACATTAATCAATATAATGTTATTTATTTTTGTTCAGTGAGCGCTAATGTCTAGGCATCACGTATATGTGCCAGAAAACCAATGGTTTAACCTGAAATCTTGATTTAGAATTTTTTTCACTGAAATTGACTTGATTTTTTCTCTGAAAACAACGAAGACACTTATTGCAAGAGCTTTAATAAACTGACATAAGAATGCAAATCATTCACACTGTACGTCACAATAGTTTAATTCAAAGTTATATTGATCCTTTAAAACTACAGGAAACCATTTCAATGACAATGCTCACATTAAATGATAATAAATATTTTCCTTCATAATTTCATTTAAGATAACATTAAATTAAATTAAGTTCACAAATTCATAAAACATAATGAATTATGTTTAAGACACTTGTTTCATGTTCTAACGCCCGTAACACAAGCATTCTTCAGAGCTCTGTCTCGTAGAGAAGTATCACGAACGAGAATTGAAATTGAAATTGAAATAAGTTTATTGAGGTAAAATACACACAAATGAGGTGAGGTAGCTCAAGCTATTCTCACCCCGTTCAGTACATCGTGTTAATACATACATATACACACATCACAAACAATAATCATATTACTAAACATTCTGAGAGATAAACATATACATTTCCTCCTTTACACAAGTAGTATGGTATCAGACGTACACACAAATACTTTTATGACCTACGTATACTGTATAGAAAATTTGGAGGTGACATGCAGATAATTCAACAAAAGATTGCAGTCTTGGTGCAAAATTCTTATATCTCTCAAGAATATCATCAACCTTTCCGTTGTGACATATCCAGGCTATTTGCTCAGGAACAGTCCTTATACACTGTGTTTTCAAGGTGAAATAATTTGTCTAATATTCATATAGAAAGAATAATTATTAGTCTATGTTCACTGGCAATAATTAGTTCAATAATGTTCAATTATGTACAATAATTATTGTCTTTATGTCCACTTGCTCTATATCTTCATTAATTAATGTCTATATGTTCGCAATGGTTCACATTATATTACAGGAACAATAAAATACTATTTTGAAAGCATTGTTTTTTTTAAATTGTCAAAGGGAAGGGAATTATCAAAGGAAAGCGCAAAGCCATTACGACTATAGCATAAAGATTTGGGATTTCAATTGTCAAAGTGGAAACAAATCATAGACGACAAATGAATTTAGATTTTCAATATTATATTTCAACTAGAGACAGCTGGTAGCCATTTGTGATCAATTTGCAGAACCACAGACCATTAAAACTTGACAGAAAACTGTGTCAGAGACGCAGAGAACCTGAACTACTGTTATGGTTTAATGACTAAGGAGTGCGGGGCCTCGGAAGTCCTCGTGTTGGCAGTAATTGCAGCCATAAACCATCGAAGGTGTTATTAGTGTTTGGTTTCTGTAGAAGTGATGGAGAACGCCGCTGCAGGTGCAAGATTATATGTAAGCCCACTACGTCCTTAATATGTGGAGGAGATATACGGTGTGTGTGTGTGTGTGTGTGTGTGTGTGTGTGTGTGTGTGTGTGTGTGTGTGTGTGTGTGTGTGTGTGTGTGTGTGTGTGTGTGTACTCACCTAGTTGTACTCACCTAGTTGTGCTTGCGTGGGTTGAGCTCTGGCTTTTTGGTCCCGCCTCTCAACCGTTAATCAGCAAGTTTACAGGTTCCTGAGCCTATTGGGCTCTATCATATCTACACTTGAAACTGTGTATGGAGTCAGCCTCCACCACATCACTTCCTAATGCATTCCATTTGTCAACCACTCTGACACTAAAAAAGTTATTTCTAATATCTCTGTGGCTCATTTGGGCACTCAGTTTCCACCTGTGTCCCCTAGTGCGTGTGCCCCTTGTGTTAAAAAGCCTGTCTTTATCTACCCTGTCGATTCCCTTCAGAATCTTGAATGTGGTGATCATGTCCCCCCTAACTCCTCTGTCTTCCAACGAAGTTAGGTTTAATTCCCGTAGTCTCTCCTCGTAGCTCATTCCTCTCAGCTCGGGTACTAGTCTGGTGGCAAACCATTGAACCTTTTCAGTTTAGTCTTATGCTTGACTAGATATGGACTCCATGCTGGAGCCGCATACTCCAGGATTTGTCTGACATATGTGGTATATAATGTTCTGAGAGATTCCTTACACAAGTTTCTAAATGCTGTTCTATGTTAGCCAATCTGGCATATGCCGCTGATGTTATCCTCTTGATATGAGCTTCAGGGGACAGGTCTGGCGTGATATCAACCCCCAGGTATTTCTCTCTCTCTGCCTCCTGAAGTATTTCATCTCCCAAATGATACCTTGTATCTGGTTTCCTGCTTCCTGCCCCTATCTTCATTACATTACATTTGCTTTGGTTAAACTCTAACAACCGTTTGTTCGACCATTCCTGCAGCTTGTCCAGGTCTGTGTGTGTGTGTGTGTGTGTGTGTGTGGTGTGTGTGTGTGTGTGTGTGTGTGTGTGTGTGTGTGTGTGTGTGTGTGTGTGTGTGTGTGTGTGTGTGTGTGTGTGTGTGTGTGTGTGTGTTTGTGTGTGTGTGTGTGTGTACTCACCTATTTGTACTCACCTATTTGTGCTTGCGGGGGTTGAGCTTTGGCTCTTTGGTCCCGCCTCTCAACTGTCAATCAACTGGTGTACAGGTTCCTGAGCCTACTGGGCTCTATCATATCTACCCTTGAAACTGTGTATGGAGTCAGCCTCCACCACATCACTGCCTAAAGCATTCCATCCGTTAACTACTCTGACACTGAAAAAGTTCCTTCTAACGTCTCTGTGGCTCATGTGGGTACTCAGTTTCCACCTGTGTCCCCTTGTTCGCGTCCCCCCAGTGTTGAATAGTTTGTCCTTGTCTACCCGGTCGATTCCTCTGAGGATTTTGTAGGTTGTGATCATATCTCCCCTTACTCTTCTGTCTTCCAGTGTCGTAAGGTGCATTTCCCGCAGCCTTTCCTCGTAACTCATGCCCCTTAGTTCTGGGACTAGTCTAGTGGCATACCTTTGGACTTTTTCCAGCTTCGTCTTGTACTTGACAAGGTACGGGCTCCATGCTGGGGCTGCATACTCCAGGATTGGTCTTACATATGTGGTGTACAAGATTCTGAATGATTCCTTACACAGGTTCCTGAACGCTGTTCTGATGTTAGCCAGCCTCGCATATGCCGCAGATGTTATCCTTTTTATGTGGGCTTCAGGAGACAGGTTTGGTGTGATATCAACTCCTAGATCTTTCTCTCTATCCGTTTCATTAAGTACTTCATCTCCTATTCTGTATCCTGTGTCTGGCCTCCTGTTTCCACTGCCTAGTTTCATTACTTTGCATTTACTCGGGTTGAACTTCAATAGCCATTTGTTGGACCATTCACTCAGTCTGTCTAGGTCGTCTTGTAGCCTCCTACTATCGTCCTCAGTTTTAATCCTCCTCATAATTTTTGCATCATCGGCAAACATTGAGAGAAACGATTCTATACCCTCTGGGAGATCATTTACATATATCAGAAACAGTATAGGTCCAAGGTGTGTGTATGTGTGTGTGTGTGTGTGTGTGTGTGTGTGTGTGTGTGTTGAAAAACATGAGTGTGTCCTTATCTGTTTTTCTAGTTGGCCAGCCAAAAGCTTATGGTACGCACAGGAATATCCCTGCCAAAAAATAAATAAACTATTTGTATACCTGCAGCTTGTATATTTGCAGTTATACCTGCCGCATCCGCCTTCCTTACCCACCCTCTCTCTCTCTCTCTTGGTGGAATGGCTCCCGACTAACGTGTCTCATGTTATACATACGTATACAGTTGAATACAGAGGTAGTTTCTACTACTTATTCGTCTAGGCCTCGTCAGGGCCCCTGACCACAGGAGGCCTGGTCAGAGACTGGGCCGGGGGGGACCATGACCCCCGAATCACTGCAAGGACATGTCATTCCGTTTTCTAACGCTAAATGTTTTGCTGTTTTCTCTATGGTTTATCTGTCTTGGGGACTGGAAGCCTTTTAGACACACCGAGGCTTCCTTAATCAACAACTGGATGTGTCCTAGAATGCAACACAACAGTTGACTCGATGACCAAACCACACATCAGAAAATGAAGAAACGACGACGTTTCGATCCCTCATGGACCATTATCAAGTCATAACACACCTTGTTAATGGTCCGGGACGGACGTCCCGACCATATGACCACATAATATCTTCAGCCGCGTTATTGCGACTCATCGTTTGCAACAATTGACTCATTTCTAGGTATTTCTATTTACGGATAGGTGTAAGGGCGTCTAACAAAAGGTCTCGCTCTGTTTATGGACTTAACAAGAACTTTAATGTGAGCACACAGACGGACCCGAGGGCCCGCCCCGACCAGTAATAACGAGGGTGATGCTCATTAAGCCGAGGGAAAGAACAGCTCCCCAGGGCCTGAGAAAGCGTGCGTGTTGATTATCTTTGTGGGTGTTGTTACGTGTCAGGGACAAATGGACGTGTGTACCCCTCATCTTGTCCAGGTGCTGGGAGACTGGTAATGAGGTTAGCTCCTCACTTCTCCAAGCCATCCAGTGGAGTCTGTCACTCAATATACTATCTCAGTCACCTCATCCAGATCATCCAGTGGAGTCTGTCACTCAATATACTATCTCAGTCACCTCATCCAGATCATCCAGTGGAGTCTGTCACTCAATATACTATCTCAGTTACCTCATCCAGATCATCCAGTGGAGTCTGTCACTCAATATACTATCACAGTCACCTCATCCAGATCATCCAGTGGAGTCTGTCACTCAATATACTATCTCAGTTACCTCATCCAGATCATCCAGTGGAGTCTGTCACTCAATATACTATCTCAGTCACCTCATCCAGATCATCCAGTGGAGTCTGTCACTCAATATACTATCTCAGTCACCTCATCCAGATCATCCAGTGGAGTCTGTCACTCAAGGTGCTGTTGGCTCACTTGCAAGTCAGCAGGATTCAAGCTCCTGTGAGGATTGACCGAGTTTCTTCTTGATATGAGTGGGTTCATTTGGTAAATAAACAAAACACAAGGTTTCTCGGACACATAAAATCAAAACTAAAGAAAAATGGAAATATACGTTGCACAAGCCTTGGTGGAGAGAAGGTATGTCTCAATATACATTTACGGGCTATGTTATGCTTAGCATTTATATGACAAAGATTAATTAGAAACAATGTTACAATTAGTTTCCTTGAGAAATGTTAGTTAAATTCACAAATATATTCAGTTCACTCAATTTAGTTATTGACAAATGCCTGAATTACTTACAAACTAGAAAATTATTTTTATCCTTCCTCAATGGAGGCTACGGAAATTAAAACAAATCTAATCTACAGATAGCCTTTTCAGTTCGATAATTAATGGATTATCACAAACAGAGAAATAGGCTACATACAGAGTACATTTTTAGAGAGAGAAACAATGCTAAAAGTTAAATAACATAACTATATATGAATCTGGCACTGTGCATCCACTTGAAAATATAATAATTCTCCACAATAATAAGATTAAATACAACGACTTTTGAATGATACGGAACCGAAGTTGGATAACCATCTGTCTTATACCGACTAGTCCAAAATGGTAGTTTATCTACTATTATCAACCCTGAATGGTAGATATTTACTATTATCAATCCAAAATGGTAGATTATCTACTATTATGAACCCTAAATGGTAGATTATCTACTATTATCAAATGCATCATAAATAGGGAATCTCAACTTTTATATAAATGAACACAGTCATACTCCTCCGACTATGTAATGGGGAAGGGAGAAAGATAAATTATCAGGGGAAAGCGCAAAGCCATAACGACAATTTAGCCCTTGGAAGGGGTTAGGATAAGGATTTGGGGTGGGATAATGTTGATAAAGAATAGTGCCCAACCACCTGGACCATCGGGGATTGAACGCCGACCTGCATGAAGCGAGACCGTCGCTCTACCGTCGAGCCCAACTGGTTGGACTGGACTGGGGAAGGGATGAGTCAATCGTGAACCATGTAAACAGAAAGTTGCTACTTACTCATTCTCTTTCTCCATTGCTCTCTCCACACCATCCTCTGAGCCTCTGCCCCTCTACACTCTTTGGTTCCAATGCTCTCGACTATTTTACATATTTAAATTATCTCCAATTATCAAAACTACATGACTTTCATATACTTTTTTAATTATAATTATAATAAAATTATACTATTTTCATATGCTATATGTTATATGTCCGTTGAACAGTTTCATTGCGATATTAGTGCGATGCATTTATATCTCCTAAAAAAATATTCGATCTCTATGTTTTTTCACTTCACGCATGTGCAATAGAGATATGAAACACAGGATAGGGGCAGAAAGATTCATTACAAACGACAAGGAAGTGTGCGAGGAACTCAATAAGAAATTCCAGGAGTAAGGAGAAGTCCCAGAGATAAGAGAGGGAATATCAAACCAGACACCACTATAGGAGTTTGTGATTACCAGTGGGGAGCTGAGGAAGCATCTGCTAGATTTGGACGTGACAAAGGCTATAGGCCTGGATGGAATCTCACCATGAATTCTAATGGAAGGAGCAGAAGCTATGTGCCTGCCACTCTCCAAGGTGTACAAGAAATCACTGGTAACTGGTGAACTGCCAAAAATTTGGAAGACGGCCAATATAGTCCCAATATACAATATGGGTGATAGACAGGAGGCACTGAACTACAGGCAAGTGTCCCTAATTTGCATTCCATGTAAGATAATGGAGAAGATTGTACGAAAAAAACTAGTGGAACATCTGGAGTGGAGGAACTTTGTAACACAGCATCAGCATGGGTTCAAAGGTGGTAAATTATGCCTAACAGGTTTAATTGAGTTTTATGACCAGGCAACAAAAATCAGGCAAGGTAGAAAGAGAGAGAGAGAGCTGGGCAGACTGCATATTTCTGGACTGCCAGAAAGCTTTTAACACAGTACCACATACGAGACTAGTGCACAAACTGGAGATGCGGGCAGTAGTGAAAGGGAAGGTATGCCACTGGATAAGGGAGTACCTAAGCAGCAGGACACAGCGAGTCACCGTGAGGGTTGAGGACTCGGAGTGGCGGGGAGTTACCAGTGGAGTCCCACAGGGATCAGTCCTTGGACCTATACTGTTTCTGTTATACGTAAATGATCTCCCAGAAGGAATTGATTCGTTCCTCTCGATGCTTGTTGATGATGCAAAAATTATGAGGAGGATCAAGACAGAGGAGGATAGTATGAGGCTACAAAAAGACCTAGTCAAACTGAAGGAATAGTCCGACAAATGGCTACTAAAGTTCAACCCAAGTAAATGTAAGGTAATGAAACTAGGAGGAGGAACTAGGTTGCCAGTCAATGGAAACCGTATGGGAGATGAAGTCCTTCACGAAACAGACAGAGAGAAAGATCTAGGAGTTGATATCACGCCAAACCTGAATATCACGTCTCCTGAAACCCACATAAAAAGAATAACATCAGCGGCATATGCGAGGCGGGCTAACATCAGAACTGCTTTCAGAAACCTGTGTAAGGAATCCTTCAGAACCTGGAACTATTTGCCTTGGTCCTTGCACTGAAATGTGTACATGTCTCCAAACTTGATACATTAATTGTAAATGACTCCTTATCATCCTTAAATGCTCTCAACTCTTTAAGACATAACTGTAACATGCTCGTGTCTGAAGCTAGACACAAATACAACAAAATTATTAAGGATGGTAACAGAGTCCATTTCATGTGGTCTCCATCTCATGTTGGCCTTCGAATGCATGATAGAGCTAATAAGTTAGGTAAAGAATCTGCCTTTAAAGGAGACGTTGAGTGTAACCTTGGATTGTCAATGAGCAATCTGAGAGCAGCAGTACACCGAGAACTTCAACAAGATCTTGTAGATCTGAGGCAAAGTGAAATTGACACCAGTAATTCCAACTATCATCATACTATCATGCAAGAGGAGCCACACATCTATGGATCTTTCAATAAAATCAGCAGACTTCTAGATGTTACTACTGCTTGGCTTGACTCGGTTACAAGTATCTCTGGGAATTTTCATAGTCTGCCGATGTAAACCTGACCAAATGTAAACTGTGTCAACAAAATTATTCGCACACCCTCCGTCATTATGTGATGGAGTGCGAAAAAATACGTGAATTTAGAGACAATTCTGTAATCAATGTTCCAACGATGTAAATATTTCATTCAAAATGATCTGCAACCAGAAATTTTAGCCAAATGTCCCCAGTTTGCTAACTGTAGGTAGTAACTAAGTGATTGTAACCTATCCACCGCTGCCCACTGGATGGGGGGGGGCGGTGTGCAGGACAAACATATCAATTGTGACACTAGCTCTCCACATATGTCAGTTGCTTTATTTAGAAACGTTACTTGTGGTTGATCTCGAACCCATTGTTGATGTGACGACTTATATACCCTCACCTCCTAGTTTATACAGGAAGTTTGTAATTCCTAAATATGATGTTATCAGGTCATGCGTCAAGCAAATTACGCAAGAGGTTTGCAACATATAGATGGTCATTGATGAACACAGCAATGGTGCTGCTGTTGCTGCTGATGGCATTGTTGTTAATGTTGTTCTAGTTGTTGTTGCTGTTATTGTTGTTTTTGCTGCTGGTATTGTTGTTGTTGCATTTAGTATTGTTGTTGCTGCTGGTATTATTGTTTTTGCTGGTATTGTTGTTGTTGGTATTGTTGTTGTTGCTGTTGGTATTGTTATTGTTGCTGGTATTGTTGTTGTTGTGTGTAGTATTGTTGTTGTTGCTGGTATTGTTGTTGTTGCTTTTGGTATTTGTTGTTGTTGCTGGTGTTGTTGTTTTTGCTGGTATTGTTGTTGTTTGTATTGTTGTTGTTGCTGTTGGTATTGTTATTGTTGCTGGTATNATACGGGTACGCCGGGGCGCATCCGATCCCACGATCGTCGTCGCCCCTAAATCAACAATAAGAGCAATACAGTATTTTGGTTGTGGAGGACAGTTTATGCTCGCTGAGTACAGTATTTTGGTTGTGGAGGACAGTTTATGCTCGCTGAGTACAGTATTTTGGTTGTGGAGGACAGTTTATGCTCGCTGAGTACAGTATTTTGGTTGTGGACGACAGTTTATGCTCGCTGAGTACAGTATTTGGTTGTGGAGGACAGTTTATGCTCGCTGAGTACAGTATTTGGTTGTGGAGGACAGTTATGCTCGCTGAGTACAGTGTTTTGGTTGTGGAGGACAGTTTATGCTCGCTGAGTACAGTGTTTTGGTTGTGGAGGACAGTTTATGCTCTCAGAGTAGTGTTGCTCCTATCCTACTGAGTTTTCTCCAGGCTCTGCTTCTTCTCCTCTTCGATGTTTACTCTATCAAGAGGTTTTCATTATGGTAGACACTTATCATTATCAGGGCCACGATCAATCTCGCAAGGTCAGTCACTACCAAGATAACAGTGTTTCAAAGCGATTTTCAGTAACTCTCATCTCTGAATTATTATGAAAACGAAGACGCTAATTTACCAGCCAGCGTGTACACTTTTGTCTTGGATAAAGTTCAGGAGTAAAGTTGATAATTAATGAGGATTAAGCCACCAAGAGGTGGCACGGGCATGAATAACCCATAAGTACGGACTAAAGTAAGTTCTCAGTGTATATATAAATAGTAAGGTACGCCACTCGGTTCATATATCCTTGTTTTGATAATTTTTCGTGCTTTTTGAATTCCTTGTATATAGGACCAGTAATACTCTGACCTCCGGGTTCAAATATAATTGTCTTGCAGGTCATTAGTGTTGAGGGTGATGATTCTAGATGTCTACACTTGACTTAAATGCTCAAAATAGTGAAGCGAGTAAACAAATGCTCTTGAGTGACTTTCAGATCTGCTGATGTAGAATTGTATATTGAAAATATAAGAGCAACTATAGTTTCTAACTAAATGGGACATGAACCTGTTAGGCTTAGAAAAGGTCCTGCCCCCCTTCCTAGGCCGACTATTGACCTTGCGTGAATGCATCCCACAACAGTTTTATAATTCCGGGGAGCATATCCTAATCCCTTCCAGGTGCTATATTAGTCGTAATGGCTTGGTGCTTTCTCCTGATATCCCCCCTCTCAGGATTTATTTACATGCTGGCTTACAACTAATGCGACAGAGCCTGATGCTTTACAATAAACCCCGCGCTCTAAAACATACGCAATGGGCGTAATATCTAACGAATGTATGTGTAATTACCTAATTGTAGTTACATGATGAGAGCTACGCTCGTGGTGTCCCTTTTTCCCAGTACTATTTGTCATACTACGCTTTGAAACTACTGTGTGTGTGTGTACTCCCCTATTTATACTCACCTATTTGTGCTCGCGGGTTCAGCTTTGGCTCTTTGGTCTCGCCTCTCAACTGTGTGTGTCCCTGAACTATATGTTTAACTGATCTCTAACCCTGTCCATGGAGGACAGAAGAAAATGTATATATGTTGGTTAGCATTGTAAATGTGTGGCCACGTCTGTGGTAGAAAATATTAATAATTATAAAAAAAAGTGTGTGTGTGTGTAATGTAAATGTCTTATACAGCACATTTTTTCAGGTATATATATATATAGAACAATATTCCACACCGTAAACGGGGAAAGCGGCGGAACTGGGTATTACACAATTCTGGCAGTTAGCACTAATTACGGCAAGAGGAAAGTACTAACATTAATTTAACATGGGACAGCCCAATGTAGAAAGCTGCATTGGTATTAGGGCAACGCAACACAACTAACAACTCAAACATTTACTGCAGCTGCAGAATGCGCAGCTCTAATCATCACTGCGGAATAACAGCTTAATGTGTAGCAAAATTCGACCTATTCTCCAACAAAAAGACGTAACACACTGAGGTAAAAAAAATGCATTGCATTACTTTTGTTTAGAGACGTTTAGGTTTATATTGTTCGGAGCCTCTTGCTGACTCTATCCTCGGTGCAGCACTTGTATTTGCTCCTTTAACACACTGATCCATAATACAGCGAGAGAGCGGAACCCAAAGTGGTGGATGCCGACACTACAATATCCTGAGGCAGCACCAGAACACTGCGCCCATGAAGGCCGCCCTCGTCAAGTTCCTGGAAGTGGTGGTAATACTGGCCACGACCCCTCCTAACCAGCAGCTTTTTACACCACCCTTTGTATCACCACACACACACACACCAACAAACACACACACACCACACACACACACACACACACACAACACACACACACACACACACACACAACCACACACACACACACATTTGTTGGAACCATTTGTTGGAATGGTCCAACAAATGGCTGTTGAAGTTCAACCCGAGTAAATGCAAAGTAATGAAACTAGGCAGTGGAAACAGGAGGCCAGACACAGGATACAGAATAGGAGATGAAGTACTTAATGAAACGGACAGAGAGAAAGATCTAGGAGTTGATATCACACCAAACCTGTCTCCTGAAGCCCACATAAAAAGGATAACATCTCGGCATATGCGAGGCTGCTAACATCAGAACAGCGTTCAGGAACCTGTGTAAGGAATCATTCAGAATCTTGTACACCACATATGTAAGACCAATCCTGGAGTATGCAGCCCCAGCATGGAGCCCGTACCTTGTCAAGCACAAGACGAAGCTGGAAAAAGTCCAAAGGTATCCCACTAGACTAGTCCCAGAACTAAGAGGTATGAGTTACGAGAGAGAGAGCGAGAGAGAGAGATTGTGCACATCACATGAAGTTCCGCAAGAAGAAGCTAGACTTGCAAGTGTATATCAGTGATCATCGTGAGCATCCGTGAGTCTAGCATCGCGTGAACGAGTTATCTATAGAGTACATCGATTTCCCATTGCTGCCGTTAATTTCTTGGGGAAATTTAAATTTATTTTCGAAGCAAATTGAGAACTTTGTGAAATTTTCTGCCAGGCCGGACGACTTACCAGTCAGCCATCCTACCAGTGAGCCATCCTACCAGTGAGCCACCCTACCAGTGAGCCACCCTACCAGTCAGCCTCCCTACAGTGAGCCACCCTACCAGTGAGCCAACCTACCAGTGAGCCACCCTACCAGTCAGCCTCCCTACAGTGAGCCACCCTACCAGTGAGCCACCCTACCAGTGAGCCACCCTACCAGTGAGATATCCTACCAGTGAGCCACCCTACAGTGAGCCACACTACCAGTGAGCCACCCTACCAGTGAGCCACCCTACCAGTGAGCTACCCTTCCAGTGAGCCACCCTACCAGTGAGCTACCCTACCAGTGAGCCACCCTACCAGTGAGCCATCCTACCAGTGAGCCATCCTACCAGTGAGCCATCCTACCAGTGAGCCACCCTACCAGTGAGCCACCCTACCAGTGAGCCATCCTACCAGTGAGCCACCCTACCAGTGAGCCACCCTACCAGTGAGCCACCCTACCAGTGAGCCACCCTACCAGTGAGCCACCCTACCAGTGAGCCATCCTACCAGTGAGCCACCCTACCAGTGAGCCACCCTACCAGTGAGCCACCCTACCAGTGAGCCACCGTACCAGTGAGCCATCCTACCAGTGAGCCATCCTACCAGTGAGCCACCCAGCCAGTGAGCCATCCTACCAGTGAGCCACCCTACCAGTGAGCCATCCTACCAGTGAGCCATCCTACCAGTGAGCCATCCTACCAGTGAGCCACCCTACCAGTGAGCCATCCTACCAGTGAGCCACCCTACCAGTGAGCCACCCTACCAGTGAGCCACCCTACCAGTGAGCCACCCTACCAGTGAGCTATCCTACCAGTGAGCCATCCTACCAGTGAGCCACCCTACCAGTGAGCCACCCTACCAGTGAGCCACCCTACCAGTGAGCCACCCTACCAGTGAGCCACCCTTCCAGTGAGCCACCTAGCCAGTGAGCCACCCTACCAGTGAGCCACCCTACAGTGAGCCACACTACAGTGAGTCACCCTATCAGTGAGCCACCTTACCAGTTAGCCAACCTACCAGTGAGCCATCCTACAGTGAGCCACCGTACAGTGAGCCACCCAGCCAGTGAGCCACCATACCAGTGAGCCGCCCTACCAGTCAGCCTCCCTACAGTGAGCCGCCCTACCAGTCAGCCACCCTACAGTGAGCCACCCTACAGTGAGCCGCCCTACCAGTGAGCCACCCTACCAGTGAGCCACCCTACCAGTGAGCCACCCTACCAGTGAGCTACCCTACCAGTGAGCCACCCTACTAGTGAGCCCCCTACCAGTGAGCCACCCTACCAGTGAGCTACCCTACCAGTGAGCCACCCTACCAGTGAGCCACCCTACCAGTGAGCTATCCTACCAGTGAGCCACCCTACCAGTGAGCTACCCTACCAGTGAGCCACCCTACCAGTGAGCCACCCTACCAGTGAGCCACCCTACCAGTGAGCTACCCTACCAGTGAGCCACCCTACCAGTGAGCTACCCTTCCAGTGAGCCACCTAGCCAGTGAGCCACCCTACCAGTGAGCCACACTACAGTGAGTAACCCTATCAGTGAGCCACCCTACAAGTTAGCCAACCTACCAGTGAGCCATGCTACTGTGAGCCACCGTACAGTGAGCCACCCTACCAGTGAGCCACACAGCCAGTGAGTCACCCTACCAGTGAGCCATCCTACCAGTGAGTCACCCTCTAGTCAGCCACCCTACAGTGAGCCACCCTACCAGTGAGCCACCCTACAGTGAGCCACCCTACAGTGAGCCACCCTACAGTGAGCCACACTACAGTGAGCCACCCTACCAGTGAGCCACCCTACAGTGAGCCACCCTACAGTGAGCCACACTACAGTGAGCCACCCTACCAGTGAGCCACCCTACAGTGAGCCACCCAACAGAGAGCCACCCTACCAGTGAGCCAACCAGCCAGTGAGCCACCCAGCCAGTGAGCAAACCTACCAGAGAGCCACCCTACCAGTGAGCCACCCTACCAGTGAGCTATTCTACCAGTGAGCCACCATACCAGTGAGCCACCCTACCAGTGAGCCACCCTACCAGTGAGCCATCCTACTGTGAGCCACCCTACCAGTGAGCCATCCTACTGTGAGCCACCCTACCGGTGAGCCACCCAGCCAGTGAGCCACCCTACCAGTGAGTTACCCTACCAGTGAGCCACCCTACCAGTGAGCCACCCTACTAGTGACATACCCTACCAGTGAGCCACCCTACCAGTGAGCCACCCAGCCAGTGAGCCATCCTACTGTGCGCCACCCTACCAGTGAGCCACCCAGCCAGTGATCCACCCTGCCAGTGAGCCACCCTACCAGTGAGCCAATCTACAGTGAGCCACTCTACCAGTGAGCCACTCTACCAGTGAGCCACTCTACCAGTGAGCCACCCTACCAGTGAGCCACCCTACCAGTGAGCCACTCTACCAGTGAGCCACCCTACAGTGAGCCACTCTACCAGTGAGCCACCCTACAGTGAGCCACTCTACCAGTGAGCCACTCTACCAGTGAGCCACCCTACCAGTGAGCCACCCTACCAGTGAGCCACCCTACAGTGAGCCACTCTACCAGTGAGCCACTCTACCAGTGAGCCACCCTACAGTGAGTCACTCTACCAGTGAGCCACCCTACCAGTCAGCCACCCTACAGTGAGCCACCCTACAGTGAGCCACTCTACCAGTGAGCCACTCTACCAGTGAGCCACCCTACCAGTGAGCCACCCTACCAGTGAGCCACCCTACAGTGAGCCACTCTACCAGTGAGCCACTCTACCAGTGAGCCACCCTACAGTGAGCCACTCTACCAGTGAGCCACCCTACAGTGAGCCACTCTACCAGTGTGCCACCCTACAGTGAGCCACCCTACCAGTGAGCCACCCTACAGTGAGCCACTCTACCAGTGAGCCACCCTACAGTGAGCCACTCTACCAGTGAGCCACCCTACAGTGAGCCACTCTACCAGTGTGCCACCCTACAGTGAGCCACCCTACCAGTGAGCCACCCTACAGTGAGTCACTCTACCAGCGAGCCACCCTACCAGTGAGCCACCCTACAGTGAGCCACTCTACCAGTGAGCCACCCTACAGTGAGCCACCCTACCAGTGAGCCACCCTACCAGTGAGCCACTCTACCAGTGAGCCACTCTACCAGTGAGCCACCCTACCAGTGAGCCATCCTACCAGTGAGCCACCCTATAGTGAGCCACTCTACCAGTGAGCCACTCTACCAGTGAGCCACCCTACAGTGAGCCACTCTACCAGTGAGCCACCCTACAGTGAGCCACTCTACCAGTGTGCCACCCTACAGTGAGCCACCCTACCAGTGAGCCACCCTACAGTGAGCCACTCTACCAGTGAGCCACCCTACAGTGAGCCACTCTACCAGTGAGCCACCCTACAGTGAGCCACTCTACCAGTGTGCCACCCTACAGTGAGCCACCCTACCAGTGAGCCACCCTACAGTGAGTCACTCTACCAGCGAGCCACCCTACCAGTGAGCCACCCTACAGTGAGCCACCCTACAGTGAGCCACTCTACCAGTGAGCCACTCTACCAGTGAGCCACCCTACCAGTGAGCCACCCTACCAGTGAGCCACCCTACAGTGAACCACTCTACCAGTGAGCCACCCTACACTGAGCCACTCTACCAGTGTGCCACCCTAACAGTGAGCCACCCTGCCAGTGAGCCACCCTACAGTGAGCCACCCTTCCAGTGAGCCACTCTACAGTGAGCCACCCTTCCAGTGAGCCACCCTTGTGTACAGCTGCCATTACCGCCCACCCCAGCGTGATCCTCGCACCACCCGCTGCCAGGAATTATTTACACCTGCCACACAGTGTCAACTGTGTTACTTGCATGTTACCCCGTGCTGAAATTGTTGCAGTATTTCATCGGAGTCTCCTCAGTTTAACGTTGCATGTATGCAAAGTGTGCGTGACAGGCCGGCCTTAATGTGTGAGTGACAGGCCGGCCTTATGGTGTGACAGGCCGGCCTTAAGGTGTGAGTGACAGGCCGGCCTTATGGTGTGACAGGCCGGCCTTAAGGTGTGAGTTACAGGCCGGCCTTAAGGTGTGCGTGACAGGCCGGCCTTAAGGTGTGAGTGACAGGCCGGCCTTAAGGTGTGCGGGACAGGCCGGCCTTAAGGTGTGAGTGACAGACCGGTCTTAAGGTTTGAGTGACAGGCCGGCCTTAAGGTGTGAGTGACAGGCCGGCCTTAAGGTGTGAGTGACAGGCCGGCCTTAAGGTGTGAGTGACAGGCCGGCCTTAAGGTGTGCGGGACAGGCCGGCCTTAAGGTGTGAGTGACAGGCCGGCCTTAAGGTGTGAGTGACAGACCGGTCTTAAGGTTTGAGTGACAGGCCGGCCTTAAGGTGTGAGTGACAGGCCGGCCTTAAGGTGTGAGTGACAGGCCGGCCTTAAAGTGAATACACATACTTCTCATGTCCTTAAAGTTCCTTGTGATGATCTTTGACCATCCGTTCCAGCTGTATTTATATCGTTATCACCAAGTACATGTGATAGTTATCACCCGGTACAGGTGAGAGTTAAACTGGTCGAGGACACAATGAGACAGGTGTCGGTACAGCACTCTATATGATACTGTATCCGTTAACTGTCATTTGCATAAGTGTTCTTCGACTACGGGCTCACCATAGCCCGTGCTACTTGGAACTTTTTGTTCCCGGTAGCGAATATTAAACAACAACATACACAAACACACTACATTTGTGATAATGTGCATTTAAGTTGTACGGTGTTATAATGTTATTATATAATTTTTATTCCATTGATTATTCCCGTGTCTGTGTGATACATTGCATTGTATTTTCATTGCATACATTGCGTTGTATTTCCATCATTGTGGATTGCCACTGCAAGCGTTGCGTGCAGCTGGTGCTGTTTAGCTGTTGGTGGGACCGTGTCCTGGTGCAGCTGGTGCAGCTGGTGCTGTTTAGCTGTTGGTGGGACCGTGTCCTGGTGCAGCTGGTGCAGCTGGTGCTGTTTAGCTGTTGGTGGGACCGTGTCCTGGTGCAGCTGGTGCTGTTTAGCTGTTGGTGGGACCGTGTCCTGGTGCAGCTGGTGCTGTTTAGCTGTTGGTGGGACCGTGTCCTGGTGCAGCTGGTGCTGTTTAGCTGTTGGTGGGACCGTGTCCTGGTGCAGCTGGTGCAGCTGGTGCTGTTTAGCTGTTGGTGGGACCGTGTCCTGGTGCAGCTGGTGCAGCTGGTGCAGCTGGTGCTGTTTAGCTGTTGGTGGGACCGTGTCCTGGTGCAGCTGGTGCAGCTGGTGCAGCTGGTGCTGTTTAGCTGTTGGTGGGACCGTGTCCTGGTGCAGCTGGGGCAGCTGGTGCAGCTGGTGCAGCTGGTGAGTGTCGTGCCCTTATGCTCCACAGCATCGCTGGTAATAATAATGTTCTCAAACTCTCAGTAAGACCAGCTGGCCCATCAAGTCAAGGGGAAATAAATAAAATCAATAAAAATAATCAGTTTTTTGGGACATGTAAAATAAGGCACCGGAAAACAACAAGAAAAGACTAATTTCTCTACCTTGATATTATTTCACAATAATAAAGCTATATTCAAAACTCTTCGAAACCATCAGTCATTGTTGTACAAATTTTTGGAATCATTATCATACACTGCACACCCTTTTTTTTGTTTTTTTTTATTTTGAATTTTACATGCAAGCATGCCAATAAATACAATAAAATACAACAAAACCACAGACACAACAAGAAATCATACACGTGCAAAAAAAACATAAAGGACATACGTACAGAAACACAAGACAAAAACGCCGGCCGGAAGGGCCGACCATAAAACAACAAATATTTACAAAAAACAAGGTCAACAATAAATTGACAAAAAACAAGTCAACAATAAATACAAAACCAAATACCAATAATGAAAACAAAACACATCGGAATACAACACAGAAGTGATTCTAAAACAGGAAAAAACTAAACATATCAAGGCTACCATCACCGTAACACACACGGAGAAGCACCAACATGAACAAAAAATAATAATAAGAATAATAACAAAAAGAAAAAGACAGGAATATAAAAAGTAAAACACACACAGGAACAATCCATACACGCCACAAGCTTGAAGGGCACACAGCATTACACAAACAACACTAATTAACCAATTAAACCACAAAACATAATAAAGGAAACATACCAACCATTACCAGGCACACACACAGGAACCATACGCACTCACAGAATATAAACCCACAACCACAAACCGGAGCACGCAGGGACCGGTAAACATACCCTCCCCACCCATGCACACACCCGACCCACCCCACAAAGCACACTAACGGCAACAACCTACAACCCACAATACATAAAAGAATCATGGGTCAAGCAAAGCCAACTCCTCGGGAGAAAGATACTTGTCAGGGAACGACGACCGAGGATACTTTAGTTTATAGCCCTCCCAAATCATATACTCCTGTTCGGTGGGGCGACGACCCCCCATCCGCCGCGGTCCCGGCATAAACTCTGGAATCTCCAGGTCAGGCGGAAACGGGTACATCCGAAGTTCAAAAGCGCAAGTTGCATAACGAGGCTTGGGAGCACACGCAACGCCCCCCGCCGTAGCAGACGACACCGATGAAGCGGACGAGGGCTGCCAAGACGGCCACGTCTCCGGACGCACAGGAGCAGGGGACGAGACCGCAGGAGACACTGAAGAGACGGCTGCAGAAGGAAGAGGTGGCGAGACCGTAGTCGAGGAACGGGGACTGAGGCAGGAGTCACAGAATCTCCAGAGCGAGCAGTCTTTTTCAACGCATCACAAGGCCACCCCGCTCACCACGGACCTCAGCAGAGGGCACCACCCCCCACGAAGAACCGGAGCCATCCGAGGCAGGCGATGCACCCGAAGCCGGAACCGCAGCCACGAGATCGGAAGTGGAGGCCGAAAGACCGACACAGGCATCCTCTGGCAAATGCACCTCCACCTCTACCGTAGTACGCAATGCAGCTGTAGCCACCCCTCTGTCGCCTGCAGACTCACAAGTGTCGAATTCGCCAACGTCCTCCCACGCAGACGACGAAAGCCGGGAACGCTTAGGCAAGGGCCGCACATCATCAGACCCGGAGGCTGACTCAGACACACGCTCAACACAAGCCGGGCGAGCCGACGCACGCCGCAGTACTGCAGCATCTTCAATCACATGGGGCACCAGGCCGGACAAATGGGGAAGCGCCGGAACCACCCCAGCACCCAGCACATCCGGAACAGACGTCGAGGGAGCAGGGACATGGACAGATGCAGCCGAGGAAGACGGGGGATGCGAGCAGAGCGTCGGCCGAAGAATCCCAGAGGCACTGGGCGGAGCAGGATGATCACCAGGCGATGACACAACCTCCGGAGGAGCAGTCACCACCACAGGGGCGTATCAGGCGACACAGGGGGCACATCCGCGGCCGGAGAATCATCCACAGCCACAGAAACCTCCTCCACAGGAAGCGGTGGAAAATCCTCCTCACTGAAGAGGTTCACAGGCGCAGAGGCCGGCGCAGAACAATCAGCAGCCTGATGGCCCGACAGGCCACAACGATAACACGTCCGAGGCTGGCGGGCGTAAAACACACGAACTGTGTACCCCATCAGACGCACAGAGGACGGAATATCCTCCCGGAGCCTCATGCCCAGGGTACGAATGTTCGTCCGGACACCCTTAAGTGGGCTCGAAGATACCACATTCACCCGCACACTAACGACGGCGCCAAAACGGCCGAAGTACCGCCGGAGCAGACCCTCCGGAAACTCCAACGGAGCACCATGCACGCTGACGTAGGTGAGGGCACCACTCCGATCAGATATGGAAACAGTGCCCGCACCATCCTGTAGAGGTAGTGTCCGCCCCTCGTAACGACGGAGAAATTCGCGGTACGCCAACTCCTCAGTGAATTTAAGGATCACCCGACGTGCCGTCACCAGCTCGACACCGTAAAGATCCATCACAGGTACATGCAGCTGCTCACACACCCGCGCAATCTCCGGGTACCCAGCCCGGCTGGAAAATTCCAGGTCCACAGACTGAGCCCGCAGTACTGGTGGGAGGGGGACCCCCATCGTAACTCCACGTCAGCACAGGCGGCAGACCTTGATATTATTTCACAATAATAAAGCTATATTCAAAACTCTTCGAAACCATCAGTTATTGTTCTACAAAATCTTTGGAATCATTATCATACACTGCACACCCTTTGAGCTAGCTGTCACTAGGCGCTATCCTAATGCAGTGGTACACTAGCTCTAGCATGTTTCAAATCAAAGTTTTATACATAATTACAGAATGGTGATGTCATAAAATATCACTAGTGGGGGTGAGGAAGCAATATCATCCAGTTACTTAATATCCTCAGAATTCCATCACATAAGATATCACCTACCACCTGTCAACTGGTGAACATCGGTAGACTGATCCACGACACATCAATATAAGAACATTCTATATGTTACAAAGGTCATTAGAGTATAAAAGCCAAACTCAAAGGAGAGCGAGCCGCTGCACAGCCGTCTGAATCGACAAACCGAGTAGTTAGCTTTCGACAGGCTGGAAGAGGCGCGGGAGATACTTTATTGAACAATGCAAAATACCCGTCACTACTCTTTCTAATATCTCTAGCCCAGAACATATTTACAAGCAATAAATCAATAAACATACATATACAGTAAATACTATATACAATACATTTCCCATGCAAGTAGCACATCATTATGTCACACATAAGAAAGAATATTTGTGTATGTAAAGTATCACACCAAGAGTTCAAATCTACGAGATATGGCATCATTGACTGGACCAGTACACAAGGGGGGGGGGGGGGTTGGAGGGTCTAGGGAGGATTCTAGAACTTTTCGGTCAAGCTCTAATACATCATTATACATTAATACAAGTATAATATATACAACCTAGCAACAACACTGTCTATTAGTATATGTTCTCACAACACGAGTATGTCAAGTACTCAGCCCGTCCTCCAAACAAAGACCCAAAAGTGATTCCATGCACCCGCCAAACCCCCTGCTTATGAATGAAAAACAGTTTACACACGACTCACAACTGCTGATGTTCGAACACTTCCGGAACAAGTGCTTCACTGACGAATTTTGTTCGAACCTCAACGCTGTAAATGCTTCACCCACGTACTACAAATACAAATAATCGCCAACAGAACCTAAACATCTAACCTAACCTACGCCTATATATGCACATATGCTAATATGTTATTATATTAATTTATATTTGAGAAGTTACTATTTTGAACGAACAGCATGTTAAAATTGGTAAATGCATCTGTGGGGTCGACCGCTGGATGTAATGGGCTTGAATTGAGGACGGGTTGGCTACGATATGGTAAAGGAATTGCATCCAGGAGTTCAACTTGACTTACTATGGATCCTGCAGTCTCTCCGAGACACAAACCAGGATTTTACCCGATTCCCCCATGCACCCGAGCTCTGTCAATAAGCTATTCTACCTCTTCGCCCATGCCTCACTACACAAAGAAAACACAATAGGGTGATGCATCAAATGAACAAATCCACAAGGCCCGTGATGAGGGTTCGAACCTACGTTCGAGAGGATCCCAGACTCGCCTTACTCGACTGAGGTACAACATGGTAAAAGAATTGGAACTGGGAGTTCAACTTGACATACCACGGATCCTGCAGTCTCTCTGAGACACAACGATGGGGCCTCGTAGCCTGGTGGATAGCGCGCAGGACTTGTAATTCTGTGGCGCGGGTTCGATTCCCGCACGAGGCAGAAACAAATGGGCAAAGTTTTTTTCACCTGAATGCCCCTGTTACCTAGCAGTAAATAGGTACCTGGGAGTTAGTCAGCTGTTACGGGCTGCTTCCTGGGGTGTGTGTGTGTGTGTGTGTGTGTGTGTGTGGTGTGGGGAAAAAAAAGAAAAAAAAGTAGTTAGCAAACAGTTGATTGACAGTTGAGAGGCGGGCCGAAAGAGCAAAGCTCAACCCCCGCAAACACAACTAGGTGAAAACAAACCAGGATTTTACACAATTCCCCCATGCAACAATCTTTAATTGTATTCATACAGCTTGTGAGAGCCTTGATCTTGTAATCAACACTGCTAAAACTAAGGTATTTAACAGACAAATTGACAACCGCAAAAATGGACCACCAAAACTTAAGATAGATTACATACCAGTAGAGTATGTCTCTTCTCTCAAATACCTTGGTGTCTCTGTCCTTTATACCTCATTTGCAGTCAATAAGTTCCATCAACAATGTAGAGACAAACTCAAGGCACTAAGAACTGTAGTGGGGTACAACCCTAAATACGGTGTTAATATTAGAATAGCAAAAATTATGTTCTTATCATATTTATAAGGTCTCTGATAGACTATCATGCACCAGCATTATTTCTGCAAAATGGCGAAAGTATTGATAGACTGGAAAAATGCAAAATGAAGCACTCAAAATTATACTTGGTTGTCCTATAACTACCAAAGTTCTCAATATGCGGAAAGAATGAAATATACTTAGCATTTGAGATAGAATATTTGAAATCAATCTTATGATGGGACTAAAGCTGCTACATGATAGCAAAACAGTTGAACTGTTAGAACACATTCGTAATGGAACCAGCGAGTCTAAATGGATTCAAAGAACAACCACTCATATTAAAATGATGGGACTGCACGATGTATATACAGATGAAAGACTACAGTTCTTCATTCCACCCTGGCAGAGAGTACCTTTTGAAATCCTGACGCCTGCATACCCCACCAAGAAACTAATTACAAATAACCCTCATGCTGAGCTTGCTGATAAGTTAAGCACCATAGAACACGTTCACAATATACAAACTGAAAACAACATAACACAGACCATATCAGAGGTCCGCGGTTGTTCAACGTCCTCCCAGCAAGCATAAGAAATATTGCCGGAACAACCGTGGACATCTTCAAGAGGAAACTAGATTTATTCCTCCAAGGAGTTCCGGACCAGCCGGGCTGTGGTGGGTATGTGGGGCTGCGGGCCGCTCCAAGCAACAGCCTAGTGGACCAAACTCTCACAAGTCAAGCCTGGCCTCGGGCTGGGCTTGGAGAGTAGAAGAACTCCCAGAACCCCATCAACCAGATCAACCAGATATACACTGACGGATCACTCAGTACAGCTACAGGAAGGGGCAGGAAGTGCTGTTATTGCTCATCAGCCTGATAGAAGCACAATTCAAAGGAACATAAAAACTGGTCACTGGACATCCACAATGCAAGCTGAGTTGGGAGCAATACTGGTAGCACTCGAAATCATTGACAACGCTGAAGTAGACAGCAAATTATTTCCGACTCCCTTTCTTCACTATGAGCAAAAGTTGACGCCCTTGCTATGGCTGCAGTAAATAAAGACAGCATTGAACGGAATCTTGAGTTATCAAATAAGTCCCTAAAAGTGCCATTAGACGAGAACTCCTGGATGGATTTAAAGAAAGTAGACAGTGCAAACTGGAACTAGCAAGTCCATTGTTCATCACAATGAAATGTGTGAAGTAAAACACGTGTATGGGGCAAGTACCAAGTCAGTGGACTAACAGACGTTGTTACAGCTCGAATAAGACTTTTTTTTTTTTTTACATGCAAGCATGCGAGTTAAATTACAATAATACATCAAATTAGAAACATAACAGAACAAAACAAGAAACCCCGGCCAGAGGACCGACAGAACAACAATTACCAAAACTGGAAAGGATACAGGAAAAGCAGATAAAACACAAAAGGATACAAACAGAAAACAAACAGAAAACAATCACAACAAGCATGCAATGCAAGCAAAACAAGAACATAGCAACAATTTAAAACATTTTAGCAGTATGAAACAAAACAGACAGAAGTGCCGGCCTAAGGACCGACAACAAAGCACAACAGTATGAACAAAATGAATTCAATAAGAATACAATAAGAAAGCACACCACACAACAAGCCAATAACACCAAAAAATTAAATAAAAGACAATCACAACACGTAAGCATAAACTAAACCACATAGGTATCTCCTCAGCATTACCAATAGGCTCACACTGTACCATTTGAACACAAGGCCTTGGAACAGCCCGCAACACTGGCGGTAATATTGAGACGTCAAGAGAGCTTAGCGTCTTCTGTTATCTGCATGCAAATGTAGGTTTATTGCAGGGTGAGAGTGGTCGTGGTAGCTATGTACACAAACATAAAAGCAATGTAGGGTCCGTTGCTATAATTTTGCATCACACAAAAGCTTAGTAAGTTGGTTCTAATTTGTACCTGAGATTTTTCCTCAATGGTGGAAATATCGACACAACAAATAGGTGACAAATGTTACGAAACGATTAATGTGTAGTTTTGTAAATAATGTTGAGTATTATTTTTTTAATTTCATATAAATTTCAATAATATTTGTTTTGAGGGTTGAGTAATTTTTGGTAGCATTAAGATCAATACCTGATAAATACCTGAAGATACAGTATTAATCTCCTGAGGAATATGAAGGCGTCTTGCTGAGATAATTAATTGAGAATAGTGAAATATTTTTCCCCTTGAACAGAAGTGAACTCGATAACTCTTCAACTGCGGATAATAACCTTTTAATATATATTATCTCTAATGAGTTTGATGTGACGGACCTCCGGCGCCATCTATGAATCCAGATTCCGAACTACAACCAGTTGCCCTTCCCATTAATATTAGTTTCCCTAATCTATGTCTGCTGTGCTGGCAGGTGACCAGCTACCAGGGACAGGTGACGGTATCAGTGAAGCAGGGAGGAGGTGAAGGAGTACTTTGGTCGACCTTGAAAAGATCTAGCCGGTGGGCTAGTTGAGTGTACTAGCGAGTTCGCTAAGAAGAGTGGGAAGCTTGAAGATGACACCATAACTACAGCTAGCGTGTGGGCTAGTGATGCGTTGAAGACCTTGTCAGAGGAATATAATAGTCTCTTTGAAGCTAGCTAGCGTGAGAGCTGGTTATGCTCTGGATGACCTTTCATAGTGAATTATAAATAGACAGTGGTGATGGATAGTAAGAACAGCTATTTAAGTGTTATTCAACTTCATATGTCCTAAAGCATTTGCATTATATTTCACCATGGGTAGGGACCTCTGATCTTGAATAGGATCATAATTTTAAAATAATTCTGTTACGAAGGGATCGTAACAGTTTGACAAATCGAACTCTCTATTTCTCTCTTTTTCGCAGAGGATCTTTTTATATTGAAAAGTTTTTACGATCATATTCTTTTTGTTTTTATCTGAATATTTTTCTGTATGAAATTACATCTGCCTGCCTGTGTTTTTACTCGTATAGAAAACTGTTTCCTCATCAGTACGTAGAGATAAGTTGAGGAAATTAGTTGTTAAGCTCTCAATTATGACAATATATATTTCTATGACAGTGTTCAAAGTCATATAAATGAGATTAAGAAGTTTTTGTTATGTAATTAATTCTTGAAATTGTGTAAGGATTGAACGACAAATGTTTCAATAATATACTGAGTAAATTATAGACTAGCGCTTGCGGATGTTTATATAAATAATTAATATGTATATGTATATATATATAGTGACGGTAAGTGTTGGAAATGGTGTTCGGCAAATATACAGTTGGTTTTGGTCTGCTACGAAGACCCTGTCTTCGATGGTTCCCATGTAAAAATTAGCAAATAAACTCTCTAAGGGAGAGCCCATTGCTACTTCCGTCTATTGTAAATACATGTCTCCTTGTGGACTGATGAAAGTGGGCTTCCTTGTACATGCTTCGAGAAGACTCTTCAAGTGTGGCTCAAGTAGTCTAATTTGGGGGTGCTCTCGTCTCTGTATACTCTGTCCAGATATCTTCATGATGGTTGTGTCGACTGGACTTTGGTAAACAGAGATTCGCCGTCCAGGGAAGCAATGATTACATCGGCCTGTGTAGATTTGATTAATTCCTAGGAAATCTGCCAACTCCAACTTATCACCTGGCAAAAAAACTCAATGAACTCCTAACTCCATACACTCCAAAGCATCTATAGTCTACAATCATCGAGATTTCCTAGAATTAATCAAATCTTCACAGCCCGATGGAATCATTGCTTCCCTGGAGTGCGAATCCCTAGTTTACCAATGTCCCAGTACGACACAACCATAGGAATTATACTGGACAGAGTATACAGAGACGAGAGCACACCCCAAATTGGACATATCCTGAGCCACACTTGAAGAGTTCTCTC
>WNGS01169217.1:23412610-23430961 GCA_020271785.1 Procambarus virginalis
ACAGAACCATGTCTATTCTATAAATTCATAACAACAAATTGCAGGTAAAGGATAATATTCAGAGGTTGAAAAGGGAATAGATTCACGGAAAATGAAAAGGAATGTGTGAAACATAATAACGAAAAGTTTCCAAGTGTGTTTTATACAAAATGAAATCTTCAGGGACCAGATACAATAAGAATTCCAGAGAACAACATAGAGCACATAGAGGTGTCTAGAGACGAAGTGGAAAAAAATGCTCAAGGACTAAAGTAAGAACAAAGCAGTTGGTCCAGATGGAGTTTCACCATGGGTTCTGAGAGAATGTGCACCTGAGCTCAGCATTCCTCTTCAACTGATTTTCAGGCATCCCTGTTTACAGGAATTGTAGCTGATGTGTGGAAAAAGGCAACATAGTTCCAATCTACAAAAGTGGAAGCAGGGAAGACCCCTTTAATTATAGACCGGTATCATTGACAAGTGTAATAGTCAAAATATTGGAAAAAATAATTAAAACTAAATGGGTAGAACACCTGGAGAGAAATTATATAATATCAGACAGACAGTATGGTTTTCAATCTGGAAGATCCTGTGTATCGAATTTACTCAGTTTCTATGATCGAGCAACAGAGATATTACAGGAAAGAGATAGTTGGGTTGACTGCATCTATCTGGACCTAAAAAAGGCTTTCGACAGAGTTCCACATAAGAGGTTTTTCTGGAAACTGGAAAATGTTGGAGGGGGTGACAGGTAAGCTTCTAACATGGATGAAAATTTTCTGACTGATAGAAAAATGAGGGCAGTGATCAGAGGCAATGTATCGGACTGGAGAAATGTCACAAGTGGAGTACCACAGGGTTCAGTTCTTGCACCAGTGATGTTTATTGTCTACATAAATGATCTACCAGTTGGTATACAGAATTATATGAAAATGTTTGCTGATGATGCTAAGATAATATGAAGGATAAGAAACTTAAATGATTGTCATGCCCTTCAAGATGACCTGGACAAAATAAGTATATGGAGCACCACTTGGCAAATGGAATTTAATGTTAATAAATGCCATGTTATGGAATGTGGAATAGGAGAACATAGACCCCACACAACCTATATATTATGTGAGAAATCTTTAAAGAATTCTGATAAAGAAAGAGATCTAGGGTGGTTCTAGATAGAAAACTATCACCTGAGGACCACATAAAGAATATTGTGCGAGGAGCCTATGCCACGCTTTCTAAATTCAGAATTGCTTTTAAATACATGGATGGCGATATACTAAAGAAATTGTTCACGACTTTTGTTAGGCCAAAGCTAGAATATGCAGCGGTTGTGTGGTGCCCATATCTTAAGAAGCACATCAACAAACTGGAAAAGGTGCAAAGACATGCTACTAAGTGGCTCCCAGAACTGAAGGGCAAGAGCTACGAGGAGAGGTTAGAGGAATTAAATATGCCAAAATAGAAGACAAAAGAAAAAGAGGTGATATGATCACTACATACAAAATAGTACAGGAATTGATAAAATCGATAGGGAAGATTTCCTGAGACCTGGAACTTTAAGAACAAGAGGTCATAGATATAAACTAGCTAAACACAGATGCCGAAGAAATATAAGAAATTCACTTTCGCAAACAGAGTGGTAGACGGTTGGAACAAGTTAGGGGAGAAGGTGGTGGAGGCCAAGACCGTCAGCAGTTTCAAAGCGTTATATGACAAAGAGTGCTGGGAAGACGGGACACCATGAGCGTAGCTCTCATCCTGTAACTACACTTAGGTAATTACACTTAGATAATTACGCGCACACACACACACACACACACACACACACACACACACACACACACACACACACACACACACACACACACACACACACACACACACACGGCATATGCTAGGCTGGCCAACATAAAAATGGCATTTAGAAGCTTGTGTAAGGAATCATTCAGAACTTTGTATACAACATATTTCAGACCAATCCAGGAGTATCTAGCTCCAGCATGAAGTCAATATCAAGTCAAGGATAAGACTAAACTGAAAAAGGTTCAAAGGTTTGCCACCAGACTAGTGCCCAAACTGAGAGGTTTGAGCTATGAGGAGAGACTACCGGGAATTAAACCTCACGTCTCTGGAAGACGGAAGAGTTAGTGGGGGAGGGGAAGGTGGGACATGATTCCCTCTTACAAGAATCACAAAGGACACAAACACATAGGGTAAATAATGGACAGGCTATTTAACACAAGGGGCACACGCACAAGGAGACACAGGTGGAAACTGAGTGCCCAAATGATCCACGGAGATATTAGAAAGAACATTTTTATTGTCAGAGTAGTTAACAGATGGAATGCATTAGGCATTGATGGGGGTGGAGTTTCACTCCATACACAGTTTCAGATGTATTTATGATAAAGCCCAGTAGGCTCAGTAATATATAAATCAGTTGATTGACAGTTGAGAGGCGGGACTAAAGAACCAAAGCTCAACCACCGCAAGCAAAACAAGGCGAGTACACACTCACCTAGTATGTCGCAACGATCATGAAAAAACTGATTAAAGTTGGCGAAAAAAAAACACATTGAAAAACAAACATGTTTCCTGAACGCGTTTTCTGCTGTATTTCTATATTTTTCAAACTGAGTTTTTTCCGCATATGCATGTACGTACAATATTTTCTCGACTCCTGTGTGTGTGTTAACTCGTTATCTTCTCATAAACACATGTGTGACTTCAATGGATAATTTCTCTTCCCATATATTACTCATTATTTCATGGGAGGAGAAGACCAAAAGTTTGTTCCGTTCACTGTGGAAATTTCATTGCATTATCAATCCACATATGAAGAGAAGGATACAAACAATATTAATGAGCAAAATAATTTCTTTAGTAGTTTCATTCACCTAGGCTCTAAGGTCTCGAATCGTGGACCCCACGTGTGTGAGGTCGAAGCTCTATCGACTGAGCTATGAGTAGTCTTATTATAAAACGTTTCTTATTAAGCCTTATTTTCCTTTTAAAAAATTAAGTTTCCTTATTTTACATTAATAGTGCCAGTAACAGACCTCAAGAGCTGCTGTGGAATTTTCAGATAACAATTTCATTTCATTTAAATTTTACTGTAATGTACTCTAGAGGGAGCTACAGGCCCAGTACGCCTCTCTTCCTGACAGCAAAGCGGCGAAGATCACCACTGATATATGCTATGCACATACTAAGAGTGAACAAATCCAACAAGGGCCGTGATGAGGGTTCGAACCTACGTTCGAGAGGGACCTAGACCCTCCTTAATCGACTGTGCTACGACATGGTTACAATAATTGCAACCAGGAGTTCAACTAACCTCACACGGATCATGCAGTCTCTCCGAGACACCAACCAGGGTTTTGCACAATATCTCCATGCACCCGAGCTCTGTCAATAAGCCATTCTACCTCTTCGCACTTACTTCATTACATTATTCATATAATGAATCATTGTTAATTTGATGCATCACGTTATTGTGATTTCTGTGTGTACAAACTACAGATATTAATAGGTGGATATTAATAGTATATTAAAATTATCAACACAAGACAGAACACAAAACAATGCGAATAAATTGGATAAGTTTAGATTTAAGAAAGACTTGGGTAAATACTGGTTCGGTAACAGGGTTGTTGATTTATGGAACCAATTACGGCGTAACGTGGTGGAGGTGGGTCCCCTCGATTATCTCAAGCGAGGGTTGAACTTGTATATGAGTGGGATTGGGTGGATAGGAGCTGCCTCGTATGGCCCAATAGGCCTTCGGCCGTTACCTTTATTCTTATGTTCTTATTAAAAAAAAGTCTGTCTAGACAAATGTGATTCATGGAAGGTATCTTTTATTGCACGTATTCATTAAGTTCAATGTATAGCAAACTAATTGTCGTGCATTGCAATAAGATGAAAAGTGTTTCGGTTACACACTAGTTTTCAAGGTATATCTTGAAGTACGCTATACTTCTGCATTCATATATCCTACTAGGCACTTGTCCGGTTCTAATACTCGAGAACACAATGTAGACATCTCTGGAAGGTCATTCCCGGTAAATTGTTCTGTCACGATTGTATTCTACAGTGACAATTATGACTCATATTATCCCAACACATTTATAATTATACTGTACCCTTGACTAAAGGATTTTGAAATATTCTTTAAGAACATATATCAGTTAATGAAACAGGAACTTAATTGACATTGTTGTTAAAACAGTTTTAAATAATTAATATGTATTTTATATATATGTGTATGTATATATATATATATATATATATATATATATATATATATATATATATATATATATATATATATATATATATATATATATATATATATATATATATATATATATATATATATATATATATGTGTGTGTGTTGTTAAATATGACCGAAAAAGTAAGATTAATAATTCTAACACGAATTTTCTCAATATTTCTTATGTTTCCTTTTACTGTCGATGGTAATTGAAAAATCAATTCTTCAAAATGTATTTATCTTTCTAGTCTGACGCGACGCTTGAACGCGTTTCGTAATAACTTATTACATTTTCAAAGACTTTAGTTTACACACACACAACTGTAACCTGCAAACACTAAACAGAGTTTTACATAATGCTAACATTGAACAGCTTGTCTTATATACTCGCATTTGGGGGAGGTGATATGTTGCAACAGTTTAGGATGAGGTGAACAAACTTTTGACTAACACAAGACAGAACACCGTGCAATGGGTATAAATTAGATAAGTGAGAGGAAAGAATGGAAGTAACTGCAAAGGGCCTATTGGCTCATACTTCCTCTTGATGCTTCTATATTGGTATGGAGTCTTGAAGTGGGTAGAATATAGTTGTGCATTAATTAATTGGCTGATGATTGCTGGTGTTGACTTTTTCATGTGTAGTGCCTCGCAGATGTCAAGCCGCCTGCTATCGCTGTATCTATCGATGATTTCTGTGTTATTTGTTAAGACTTCTCTGGTGAGGGTCTGGTAGTGGGAAGAGATTATATGTTCCTTAATGGAGCCCTGTTGCTTATGCATTGTTAATCGCCTGGAAAGTGATGTTGTTGTCTTGCCTATATACTGAGTTCTTTGGGGCTTACAGTCCCCAGGTGGGCATTTGAAGGCATAGTCGACGTTGGTCTCCCTTAAGGCGTTCTGCTTTGTGCCTGGAGAGTTTTTCATGAGTAGGTTGGCCGTTTTTTTTTTGGTTTTATAGTAAATCGTCAATTTTATCTTCTGATTTTTGTCTGTAGGGATGACGTTCCTATCAACAATATCTTTCAGGACACTTTCCTCCGTTTTATGAGCTGTAGAAAAGAAGTTCCTGTAAAATAATCTAATAGGGGATACAGGTGTTGTGTTAGTTGTCTCTTCAGAGGTTGCATGGCATTTCACCTTCCTTCTTATGATGTCTTCAACGAAATCATTGGAGAAGCCGTTGTTGACTAGGACCTGCCTTACCCTACAGAGTTCTTCATCGACTTGCTTCCATCCTGAGCTGTGGCTTAGAGCACGGTCGACATAAGTGTTAAAGACACTCCGCTTGTACCTGTCTGGGCAGTCACTGTTGGCATTGAGGCACATTCCTATGTTTGTTTCCTTAGTGTAGACTGCAGTATGGAAACCTCCGCTCCTTTCCATGACTGTTACATCTAGAAAGGGTAGTTTCTCATCCTTCTCCATCTCGTAAGTGAAACGCAACACGGAATTCTGCTCAAATGCCTCCTTCAGCTCCTCAAACTCTTCAGCACGGGTGGAACACGACCAAGGGGACACAGGTGGAAACTTACTACCCAAATGAGCCGAAGAGACGTTAGAAAGAATTGTTTCAGTGTCAGAGTAGCTAACAGATGGAATGCATTAGGCAGTGATGTGGTGGAGGCAGACTTCATACACAGTTACAAATGTAGATATGATAGAGCCCAGTAGGCTCAGTAATCTGTACACCAGTTGATTGACAGTTGAGAGGCGGGACCGAAGAGCCAACGCTATACACCCCACAAGCACAACTAGGTGAGTACACACGAGAAAGACAACCCACATATCCGTTTCCAATAACTTGGAGGTAATTCATTTGTCAAGTTCACAAGCTGGCTGCATGTCCCTGGTAATGATAAGCTGCCGGCTAGTTTTTTTTTTTTTTTTTTGCTATTCGTCCTGCGTGAGTGTCGTATATTTATTAATTTAAATGTCAATCTAAAACATATTAAAAATTTGCAAAAATAAAATGTTAAAAAGAGTGCTCCTGCATGGCTCTCTGGGTTCGAATCCTTCTGGGATGAGGAGTTATTAGTTGCATATTTGCTTGGAAGCCATTCAAGCTTGTTGGCATTTGTGTGGCTCACGTGGCCCCACAAAGTGAGGTGATTTGATGAAATATCTATGCCCGAGTTGACCACCGAGCGCGGTCGGATCTTATATAAATATTCTCACAACTACCAAGACTTTTGTACAGTCAGCGTGGCCTAGCGACAGCTTGAATCTTTTCGGTGAAACCGTTCATGAGATTCCTAATAGCTAATGGTGTTTCAGGCACCCATTGATCTCTTCTTGTATCTCTGTCTCCACCTTTCTGCTTTCTTTCTCCCTCTCCCTTTCTCTTCCTATCCCTCTTCCTCTCTCCCTCTCTCTCTCTGCTATTCTATAGACGCTAGAACAATATGCTGAGGTGGAACTTTCCCTGATGACCATTAATGTGTGGGTCAGAACTAATAGCGCACCCTGGGGTAAGTCTCCCCTCGTACCCTGGGGAATAAACAACGCGTAATGTGCTATAAATACACAATAATAAGCGGTGCAAGTGGAGGCTACACACGATCTGGAGTCAGCAGGCGGGTTATAACAGGTATTTATGCTCTCTGAGTGCACTGTTTACATCCCTACCCGGTAAAAATGGACTGAAAATGAAAACCATGTCAGGAAGGCAGGTTGTATGTCATATTCCTCTTTGAAAACCCTGCTAAAGCACTTATAATCATTTCTTTAATATTCTGCCTGAGGTGATTTATAATACATCTGGGATTTAATTGTATTGCTAAGGGGTTTTGTTAAATTAAAATAATTAAACCGGATTATAGCTCAAAGGTTAAAAGAGAAAAATACAGCTTTATTACAGTCGGTGAACGTAATTATATAACGCATTCGCAGAAAGGAAGTCATTTGTTAGCGAGTTTAACTAATGATACCTGCTCTATTATTAAGAGTACTGCTATTACTATCTCTGCAGCTTTTCTAGTGTTTACACACACACACACACACACACACACACACACACACACACACACACACAACACACACACACCACACACACACACACACACACACACACACACACACACACACACACACACACACACACACACACACACACACACACACACACACACACACACACATATATATATATATATATATATATATATATATATATATATATATATATATATATATATGTATATATATAGTGCACTTTAAACTATTTAATTGAACAGTGTTCTACGATGATTTTTTTATCGGTCCTCTGCAGTTAAATAAACAGTCACGCTACGGTGACGTTAGTAGTGACGATCTCCTTTCAAATCAGCCAAATGTTCTCCGCTCACAGGGACTCACACACAATGTTGTCAAAACTAGAAGGTGAAGGGACGACGACGTTTCGGTCCGTCCTGGACCATTCTCAAGTCGATTGTCTTAAGAATGGTCCAGGACGGACCGAAACGTCGTCGTCTCTTCACCTTCTAGTGTGTGGTCGGGTCAACATACTTTAGCCACGTTATTGTGACTCATCGCCTGCGTTGTCAAAACCTAGGGCAGAAATTTTTCTCATGTATGTTTTATATCCGTCTCTTGGCGACTCTGGAGGCTCGTAGCGAACACGCCTCTGCTCTTACACCTAACATGCAGATTTTCAATTGCTGTTCGCACACCAGTATTTCCTCAACCTTAAATAATACATTTTCTCTATTTGCAATGCACGAGAGGAAATGTATAATGTTCTGTCTGGGTGTTTCCAGTGTGACTGTCTTGGTATACTGTAATATTTGTATAATTCTTTTATGTATCATATCTTGACGTAAATAAGCTTACTAATGCTAATAACAAACAATAATAACTTTAGAACAAGATGTAGAAGCTTGAAATCTGAAAATAAATTTTAAACATTTATAAAATAGATATTGATTCAGACCGATAAAGGTGAAATGTCATATTTATCGATAGGTACCACTGATTTTTGTCTAGATTAAATATTCTTGCAGTTATTCTTCTAAATTACTGGAATATTTACACGTGTTGAGCTTCACACTCCTGTGAAGTTCAGTAATTAATCCTTCTCCTGATCATGTTTGGGTGAATTGACCAGAGTTGACCGCCATCTGCTGTTAATTAGTTGAAAGACTTTGTGTTTTATCACAAATTAACATGCATAAATTTTTTGTCTACGGTAGCAATATGGGTTACCTTTAGGACCCAAAATTTAAATTTCGATTAGGACATTACCTGGATTATTCCAGTAGTTGGTTCTTGGAGTTCTTTTACTCTTCAAGCCCGTCCTGGGGCCAGGTTTATCTTGTTATAACTTTGTCCAACAGATTCTTTGTACCGCTCCGCCCCAAAGAAGTCTGCCCATTTATCCTTTAAATATACTGACCATATATCCATTAAATTTATGGTCCATATATTCATTACAACCCGGTTGCACCAGCACTTCTTTAGCGGGAAACTGTGTATTTTTTTTAATACACTTTTCATCCGGCAACATTTATTATGCTTGCTGCGAGTATACTGAGCTGCAGTGGCCTTCTCATGTTCATTCAGTGCTCATTGATTGTGATAATGGCACGTCTAGTCTTCACTGCGTCCGTTCTGTATTTCCTACCACACCGTTCGTTGCAGTTTGTGGATATTTGACTGTGCAAATTTAGGACCTGGCCTTCCAGTATTTTTGGACGTATATATTATGTGATACCTTTCTTGTCTCTTTTCTAAATGGAACATTTTGAGAGCTTTGAGACGGGCCCAGTAATTTAGGTGCTTCATCGTGTATATGAGAGCCATATGTTTTCTGTATTCCCTTTATTTCCACAATCTCTCTTACTCTGAAAGAGGAAGCGAGTATCGAGCAGAACTCAAGGAGGAACGATATCATAATTTTCCCATCTTCTCTCGAATCCCATTCAATCGCTTTACCATTTACTATCCACACTGAGCGATCAACTGTAATGGATAATGGTGCCTGTGAGAAGAGATCAACAAGTGTACTCTAAAGTCATAACCACTAGCATAGATGGTTGTACAAACAACGCGACCAAATTCATTGAACAGACGAACGAAAAAAACTGAATGTAATTGCACTCACAGAAACTAAACTGTAGAGAAGAGTAATTATTCAAGATGTCTCCAACTAATTGCTTTACATATTTTCGTTCCTAAGTGAAGAATGCTTCTTGATGTTTAACATTTTGTTCATGAGCTTGCAACGTGTGTATGTACCAGATTTGTGTATGTTTCACTCTACTCAGCTGTGACAATTGTTCCCGCTCCTCTTCTTTCTTGTTATTCGTATGCTTGAAACTGAGTGAACATACATTTAATAAGTGTTTTTTTACGTCTTAATGATCCATCTTAGTTATTTGATATATTGTTGTTCTCTCGTTCTTCCCATTACAATAACTTATCGTTTCAGTTTGGGCATAGCTAATACATTTAGAATCTTGAATATTGTAGTCATTATCTCTCTCTGACTTCTCTTCTTCAGTGCATTAATATGTAACACAATCAGCTTTTCAATGTTGCTAAAGTCCTCACTGATCAAGGACACTCTCCATGAAGACGAATGGTCCTGTATCCTGCTCGCTTGACACACCACCTCAGAGATCGTCTTCTGCTGTCGCTTGTTCCCTGCTTCCTTCTCTCAGGACCTGCTAGTTGTCTACTTCCTCTTTAAGTACGACTCATTATACTCGCACTGGTGCATCTTTACACAGTTGTTGTACGTCTTTTGCAAAAGCAAGAATAACAAAACATCATCAACATCATCTGCGGAAAGATGCAACATCATCTCCATGCAGTTGCTGTAAGCTTTTGCAAAATCAAGAATTACAAAACATTGTTTTCTCGACACCTTTGTCCTACAGTCTCTCAGGAAGCGACAGTGGACTTTTTGTTACCACTTACTGACATTTATACTTATACAAGATTGTACACAAATGAATATAAAACTATACCATTTTAATCACCTAATATTTGAACATTTGCATTGTCTCCTCTTGGCGTGTAACTCTACCAGATAACATTAAAACTGCTACACTGACACACAGATGTCAAGCTAACTTCACCCCGTTAATGCCAATAATGTTTCCTCAGAATCTGCCTTCTCCAGCGTCTCTTGTAACTACTTAGAGATCTTACGTCCTCGTCACAGTCCCCACAATATTTTCTAACATGTATACACGAGCCAGCGGGTCGTCCCAGGCATGATACATAGGAGGAATACGCCTGATACATGGGAAGAATACGTCTGATACATGGAGATTTATGCACCCGATCTAATACGCGCCTGGAGGGGACCGATATATAAATTTTGTCATTATCTGTGAGATGGACTCGTATTTCAAGCTGTAAGAAGAAGACATCCTGAGGTTCTATGTCTATTTCTTCTTCTTTTTCATCTGAATTACCTTCTCCATCATCATCTTCATCGTCCTCAGCAGCATCTTCAACATCTTCAGCAGCGTCTTCCACGACTTCAACATCTCCAACAGAATCTTTAACATTTTCAGCAGCATCTTCAGCGACTTCAACAGCATCTGCAACGACATTATCAGCATATTCAACATCTGCAGCAGCATCTTCAACGTCTTCAGCAGAATCTTCAACGTCATCAACAGCATCTTCAACGTCTTCAGCAGAATCTTCAACGTCATCAACAGCATCTTCAACGTCATCAACAGCATCTTCAACGTCATCAACAGCATCTTCAACGTCATCAACAGCATCTTCAACGTCATCAACAGCATCTTCAACGTCATCAACAGCATCTTCAACGTCATCAACAGCATCTTCAACGTCATCAACACCATCTTCAACGTCATCAACAGCATCTTCAACGTCATCAACAGCATCTTCAACGTCATCAGCAGCATCTTCAACGACTTCAGTAGCATCTTCAACGTCATCAACAGCATCTTCAACGTCATCAACAGCATCTTCAACGTCATCAACAGCATCTTCAACGTCATCAACAGCATCTTCAACGTCATCAACAGCATCTTCAACGTCATCAACAGCATCTTCAACGTCATCAACAGCATCTTCAACGTCATCAACAGCATCTTCAACGTCATCAACAGCATCTTCAACGTCATCAACAGCATCTTCAACGACTGCAGCAGCATCTTAAACATTTTCATCTTAACTATTTTCTTCATCTTCATTCTCATTACATTGGGGATTATCATCAGTCTCCCTCTCTTATGCTTAGATCCATTACTTAGATCCATTAACCTTCACAAAGAGGAATGTGGACGCGATAGAGATCAGACTTTGCAACATTCGCTACAATGTGGTTAAACATGGCAATAACCTATATTGTCTCGTAAACACTTGCACACTGTTGCAGGGTAATCTATAGACAGCTCACAGTCTCTTGCTAAGCCTCGTAAGTCACACCGTTCCAAATTCACAGTTGATGGTACGGGGCAAAATTCTTTGCTCTGTCATGCTAATCAATTGAATATGATATGTTTGTAAATAAGTGTGTATGACAATGTTACAAAAACATTATGTTTATTAAATTCATTAAAGTTATATATGTTTATTTGTATGATAATGTATTGTGCAGAAAATTACATCACAATGGCGTCAATGAATAGAAATAAGCCGACACACATATAGTAGTAGACAGCCATCAGTCTCAGGAGACTATGGAGTTGTGCTCTGGTTGTCAGTCTGGAGTGGCCATTACTCGCACATATGTAATGAAATAAATGTGACGACGTTTCTGTCTGTCTTGTACTCTATATGTCGATGTTTCGGTCTGTCCCGAACTCTTATATGACGACGTTTCGGTCTGTCCTGGACTCCTATATAACGACGTTTTGGTCTGTCCTGGATTCTTATATGACGACGTTTCGGTCTGTCCTGGACTCTTATATGACGACGTTTCGGTCGGTCCTGAACTCTATATGTCGATGTTTCGATCTGTCCCGAACTCTTATATGACGACGTTTCGGTCTGTCCTGGACTCTATATGTCGTCGTTTCGGTCGGTCCTGGAACCATTTAACTGGAAATGAGTCCAGGACGGATTAAAAGGTGGTCACTTTCATATATTTTATGTCTTAGCTTAATCGTATTTTGTATTATATAGAAAAGGAAAATACGTGTTATTCGTATCTACCGAAGGAAACGTAAATTCTGTGGCTTATTTTTGCGTATTTTAGTAATTTCCTGCTGAGACTGGCAGTTGTTATCTGTTTCTGCACTCACGACTGAAGTAAGGTAAATAAGCTTCAAATTACTCTCCAGCTACTTATCAGTTACGTTCGTGTGACTTTCAGGTCTATGTCATGTATGCTTTCAGTTTGTTTTCCATCTTGCTAGCTACTTTTTCTAATCTAGTTACGTTTATTAATCGTCTAGTTACGTTTTCTTACCTTGTTACGTATATTAATCTATTAGTTAAGCTTTCTAATCATTAGTTTCATGAAGCTGCCTCCTTGTTTGTCACTAAAGTATTTTGATCACTATGAGTGATCAAATAGCTTATTAAGACTTCCTTATTAAGGCTACTCAATAGCTCGGTCGATAGAGCTTCGGCCTCACACATGTCGGGACCATGGTTCGAGCTTCCTAGTGCCCAGGTGAATGAAACATTATGAGTGACCACGAGTCCTGGGAGGGAAATTTCAGAGGAAACCGCCAAGCAATTACGACTATATAGCACTGGGAAGGGGTCAGGATAAGGATTTATGATGGGACAGGGGAATGGAATAGTGCCCAACCACTTGGACGGTCGGGGATTGAATGTCGATATGCATGATGTGATCTGCATGAACGTCGCTCTACCGTCCAGCCCAAGTGGATGGAAAGAGAGATTTAAGGGAGGAAAAACTAGATTATGACTCCACGATCATTAGTATTCAGATATCCTATCTTGGAGGTGGATATTTCACTGCTTAGGTGGATCAAAGAGGCGGAGGTAAGACCAATGAAACAACATTTGCGTCATTCGGTCATCTGTCGAAATGACTCAACTGTGGCGAGTCATTTTGTCTTTTAAGCAGATCAACCCTGAAGCCACCAAATGTATCAATATTTGACTTCTGTGCCTGTTTATGAAAGGAAGAATCTGATGACGTGTTATTCCACCTGGGTTATTGGACACTTGACCGATGTATTGAATATGAATGTGAAGTGAAAATTTACAAATGTGAGAACACGTCATTTACATGTATCTCACACAAGCATCCATACATATATTAATACATGATCAAGTACAACCACATACTGAGGGGCTCAACAGCACACCACACTGACCTCAACCATCCGCGCTCTCCGGCCACGCATTACAGGGATATACTCGTGTGTATATCATCAATGTTTACGGAGGGGGATATCTGGGCCGTCCTTCACCGCCTTCTTATCAGTGCAGGTTTTTGTGAAGCGTGCTGGTATTTATTCCCTCCCCAGACACCCGGGTTACCCTGGTATTCAATTCAATTTCTTTCTTTATTATGCACCCCATACCCATCCCGTGGGCGGTGGTGTAAAGGGTTACAGAGGTACATAATTGGTTCAGGAACTGTTGCCTTGGTAGTTCTTCTTTATTACGTAATGCTATAACTAAAATAGTTTCCGGTTAGTGGGTTCAGAAAACTGTTGTAAGGTAAGGTAAGGTAAATTTCTCAGGGGGAACGCACTAAGGGAGAGAGAGACAATATAGCATTAGAGTTTAGGGTAGGACGGTAGGAAGGAATGGTGCCTAACGCCTGGGACGATAGGGGATTGAGCGCAGTCGTGCAAGAAGCGAACTCGTCGCTTTACCGTCCAGTCCAAGGAGTTGGGCAAAAGGAGAAAGAGAACTACTGAGTGTTGCATATGAATTTATTTGTCAAGAAAATGGGAACATATTTGCTCTATTCATATTGTTGTGGTTTGTGTGATTACCTAATTTTCTTTTGAATAGCTGAAATGTGCGTCGTGTTTCATCTTCTCTACACGTGTTTGTACTACTCATGTGTGTGTGTAAATGTATGTGTGTGAATGTGTGCATTTACCTGCTCATTTACACACATGGGCTTGTGTGTATAAATGCACATGTGGGGTAGGAAGTGCATATCAGTGTGTGCACAAACTTTTATGTTGGTTGCAAGTTATAATTTTGAATTTTACATTTGTATTTATAATATACAAAATAACGTTACATGGTAGGGAAGAACGAGGAAACTGCTGTAGGGAGAAGCTCTGACCACATAAGTGAGAACTGACTGATAAACTGCGTGGGAACACTGGGAAATATCTATTATAATAACTTCTAATTATAAAATACTGAAATAAATCTTTAAGAGATGAGCTTTTTGCTCAGGTTTAATTAACAAATTAATATCCTGTTTATAAGTGCGTAGTTACGCAGAGCGACGCCTATTGCCTCAAAGGCTAGTTACACTAGCTAGTTGGTATATCAAATAGCTTTTGATATAAGAACATAACATAAGAACAAAAGTAACTGCAGAAGAGCTATTGGCCCATACGAGGCAGCTCCTAACTATAACCACCCAATCCCATTGATATACAAGTCCAACCCACGCTTGAAACAATCGAGGGACCCCACCTCCACCACGTTACGCGGTAATTGGTTTCACAAATCAACAACCCTGTTACTGAACCAGTATTTACCCAAGTCTTTCCTAAATCTAAACTTATCCATGTTCAGGGAGTAAATATGTCTGTCTTTACTCTGACATATCTCTATGTCTGTGGTGAACTTACCAACTTCGTCAATGGTAACCATTGATAAATTTAATAAATCGAAATTTATTCTTTATTTAACATAATACACTCTGAAGCTAACAGAATATCGATGCTGCTTCGGCTTCTACGTTACACACCATTATAAAATATTAAGAGGTGAATTTACCTCCAAACACTTCTTATAAATTATGTTCCTCCTGTGAGGAGGTTGGCCCCATGAGGTCACCCAGGGATAGACAGGCTGAGACCTACCAATTCTGTCTACCAGCTAAGCCTTTAACATAGATTACTACGATTTAAGTAGTCAGGTAACCATTGATAAATTAAATAAATTTGATTTTAAAATCAAATCAGGTCCTAAGTTCAACAATATGCTTGACAATCTAAATCTTAATTAATAAATTAAATTAAACTAACCTGAGATTTTTGTGGCATTAAAATTAAAAAAAAATCTATACAGTCGACCAATCTTCCACATACATGAAATAAAATTTTCCCACAGGAACGGCGGGCGGCGACGCAGCCACCCACGGAATGACAACATGAATCAGAACCTGTTGTAAATGGGGCAAGTAGAATGATGGAAGCCGAGTTGCAGAAACATTCTTTTGCGAGAGAGTGTGAGAATGGGAATAAACTTGAGCTTTGCTAAATAAATCGTCGAGGCGATCCAGCTCTCTGCAAGATTCCCCTCACATCAATTCACTTTACATGAGAAGTGGTGCAACATTGCATCTGTTAACTTTGAAGCGGATTTATTATGAGATGCAAGATGAGAAGATCAATCTCGCGCCGAGACAGAATTAACAGCATCTCAAGTGGCAAAAAAGTTTCAATTGCCAGAGGGATATTGCACAGTATGCAATCATCGTGATCCGAATGGGATGAAATGATAGAAAAGACAGCGTGAAAAATCGTTTTGCTTAATGCTCACTGACTATTGAATGTACAGAATTGATGTATAATGTTTGAATAATTTTTTCAGTACTACGAGTTGCTAATTATCAGATATTATCAACTAACCCTGAATATTTTCCAAAATCTCCGTTTGACAAATTCGAAATCCTGAAAAACGGGATCACAATTCTAAATGTTTTTAAAAGGTCTGCAAATTGACTTGTAAATCAGTTGAGTATAAGTGAGGCTCTTTAAGTTTAATGTAAAAACTTTTAAAATTCTTAAATAGTTTTTATTAGATAAGAGCGTGAAGTCATCGGGGAATATAAAATTTCACATGCATGGTAAGAATGGGGTATATATTCCCACCACAGGGAAGAAGCATTATCCTAATTTTCGTTAACCAAGCAGCCAAGCCCCTTGTTCATAAATGAAAAATATCGGTATAAATGACTCGCAGATTTCATTCCATCTTTTCCTGAACAGAGCTTCGTTCTAACCCAGCTTTCGATTCTCTCCTATGTAAACGCTTTACTAACATAATAACAATAAAAATAACTGTCACTAGAACCAATAAAACGAACCTTATCTAGGCCTAAAAATACACAAAATCATATTACAAACCTACCAATTTATTAAAAAAAAATTTGAATGCACAGATCGGTACAATTTTAAATTAAGGATGAGTTGCCCTTGCATTATATATACAAATAATTTTCAACAGAATTGAATAATTAAACCTGTTTCTGTCTAGACCAAACTATAAACAATATTATCATCCAAATGATTTGTATTAATTTATGTTTGCGAAAACGTAGGTTTTCGTTACACATTTAACTAAAATTTTCTAATGAAAATGTGCCGAGCCGCAGGAAGGACAAGCAGACCCTGAAGACTCGTTAGTTTACGCGGTTCACATTATTCCTGGTTTACATCTTCCCCTGAGTGAGCAACAAAGGAGAATGTGGTTTACCTTCCGCCACGTGCATTTATATTACTCAAAAAATGGTCTAGTACACCACAGCAACATGTCTAAATGTGAACTGAATGTTGTTCATCTAATTAGGAATTATCTCTCTCCTTTTGCGCCTACATTACCATACGCGGCTGGTATGTAAAATAGTCTACATGGAGACGAAATGTGACTTCCTCTGGACTCCTTTTTGTATGTTTGAAGACCGGAGCTGAAAGGAAATTTACATATTATTGAAGCTTCCGACAAGTCTGGTTGTGACTTAGTCAAGCAGACGCCCAAACTTCGAGGGAAGAGAGACGAGAAGTGTTTCGATAAACCTTTTGTGTTCTCACGAGAACCAGCAACTGATGATGCCCAGGTAACAAACAGATCAGCGGGGTTCTACTAGAACAACCCGTTTCAGACCAGCAACTGATAATACCCCAGCAACAGACATATCAACGGGGTTCTATCAGAATATAACCCGTTTCTGACCATCAACTGATAACATCCCAGCAACAGACAGATCAACGGGGTTCTATCAGAACTTAACCCGTTTCTGACCATCAACTGATGATACCCCAGCAACAGACATATCAACGGGGTTCTATCAGAACTTAACCCGTTTCTGACCATCAACTGATGATACCCCAGTGACAGACAGATCAACGGGGTTCTATCAGAACATACCCCGTTTCAGACCAGCAGCAGACGATGTCCCAACAAACAAAGAGATCAACTGGGGGTTTAACGGATCTTGTTTTGACTGACTAACAGATGTTAAATCATCAACGGCACACATTAAACCGCCGAATCATGCTTTATCAGACTGGCTTTTTATAAAACCAACAAAATGCTGAACATTTCTCAAGTTTGTGACAACCAAATCTCGCAAATGACACGAAAACAATTTTTAAAGCTTTTGTTAAAATACCCGATTGACAATAGCAACATCCCTCAGCGTACAGTGAGTGGGGATGACTGATAAAGAAAAACATAAAATTATTATATCGAATTTTATTTCATTCTGTGCAATTTTGCACATTTTGCATAAAGTTTGTGGAAACAAACTTGCATATCATCTAAGGAGGTTTCTATCGTTTAAGGGGAAATATTAAGATTAAGAAATAGAGAAAACAATTTTTTTATGCAATATCGCAATTTTTTTATGCAATATAGCAAATTTTGTATGCAATATTGCATATTTTTTATGCAATATCGCAATTTTTTTACGTAATTCCAAATGCAGTTTTGTTATTATCCCCCCATCTCGTCCCAAATCCTTATCTTGATTCCTTCCATGTGCTATATAGTCGTAATGGCTTGGCGCTCTACCGTGATATTTCCCTTCCCTTCTATCAACAGGCTTGATGCACTTAATATTAGTTCATCACACTGAATGTAATGAAAATAAGAAAGACAAAAGACGAATAAGGTAATTGGATGACAGTTAAATTGGACAAAGAGGTGGGGGGGGGAGGCAGCAAAGAATTGGTAGTGATGTTCAACAGCCTCGTCCCCTAAGTT
>WNGS01169217.1:23504678-23518383 GCA_020271785.1 Procambarus virginalis
ACGGGATGGGGACGACCACAGCCGAGGACGGGATGGGGACGACCACAACCTGGGGACGGGATGGGGACGACCACAGCCGAGGACGGGATGGGGACGACCACAGCCTGGGGACGGGATGGGGACGACCACAGCCGAGGACGGGATGGGGACGACCACAGCCGAGGACGGGATGGGGACGACCACAGCCGAGGACGGGATGGGGACGACCACAGCCGAGGACGGGATGGGGACGACCACAACCTGGGGACGGGATGGGGACGACCACAGCCGAGGACGGGATGGGGACGACCACAACCTGGGGACGGGATGGGGACGACCACAGCCGAGGACGGGATGGAGACGACCACAACCTGGGGACGGGATGGGGACGACCACAGCCGAGGACGGGATGGGGACGACCACAACCTGGGGACGGGATGGGGACGACCACAGCCGAGGACGGGATGGAGACGACCACAACCTGGGGACGGGATGGAGACGACCACAACCTGAGGACGGGATGGGGACGACCACAGCCGAGGACGGGATGGAGACGACCACAACCTGGGGACGGGATGGGGACGACCACAGCCTGGGGACGGGATGGGGACGACCACAACCTGAGGACGGGATGGGGACGACCACAGCCTGAGGACGGGATGGAGACGACCACAACCTGGGGACGGGATGGAGACGACCACAACCTGAGGACGGGATGGGGACGACCACAGCCTGACGACGGGATGGGGGACAACCATAGCTTAATGATCGGATGGAAGCCAATCACCTCAACACAGTACAGTGTATACTAATCAACCTTGAAATCCCGATTTGTTGCAGCACCGAGCAATGCTATTGACTGATCTCATTGATATCATTCATTAAGCTTCAGTGTTCAGCATAAGCTTTGTCACATTCAGCTCACTTATCAAGATTCCGCATGAGTATTAAATACGAAAAATAAGGAAGCCATTTTTGCGAGCATTCCCTAAACGGCTTGTACTGTTAAGCTTTAGTAATTAGTCAGCAATCGTCAAGCATCTAAGAGGCATTTACGAATTCAGTACATCTTTTTTTATCACTGTGGCTTTGCTTGCAAAAATAAACAGTTTATGCGCTTTTAATCTTCACAAGGTAAGATGATTAATGTTATAAATATTCTTGTAATGCATCGGAACTCATATTAAGTGTTTTGAAAATGTAAACAATGCCGCCGTGATTGAAGAAAGATGTTCAGGTTTTGTAAATACTTGATAAATCCTGGGGCCAGATTCACGAAAGCACTTACGAACGTGTACATCTTTCCTCAATCTTCGACGGCTTTGGTTACCTTTATTAAACAGTTTACAAGCATGAAAACTTCCCATTCAACTGTTGTTATTGTTATAAACAGTTTTCTGGTGCTTCGGAGCTCATTAACTGTTTATAATTGGAAACAAAGCCGGCATAGATTGAGAAAAGATGTACAGGTTCGTAAGTGTTTGCATAAGTGCTTTCGTGAATTTGGCCCCAGGTCCCGACACTGACCGAGATGTACCTGTGTAGATGCCGGTGGCTCAGGACGAAGTATTTACGTCTAGAGTACAGTTGTAGCCTCAGCCACCCATTGTATCCACGAGAACAAAAGCTTCGTGGCAGGTTTTACTGTGAGTGGTGGTACACGGCCAGGCGGTAACTATTCTGGTGGCACTTCCCCTGTCTGAGCTCTTCTTTTGCTGCTAACATTCACTTACCAGCGTCGGCCATTAACGTGCTTTGTTGGTACATCAGAGGATTCCCTTCTTGCAGGGCGGCGTTCGATCCCTGACTGACAGTAATTATGGTAGTGCACCATTCCTTCCCTCCGTCGACACCCTGCTCCTGGTCCTCATATCCCTTCCAAATGCTGAATAGTCTTACTGGCTTAACGATTTCTCCTGCCAGTTCTATAATGTGACAAGCGTCAGAGTTGAGGTGGTTTTGCCTATCCAGGGGCCCGATTCACGAAAGCACTTACGCAAACACTTACGAACCTGTACATCTTTTCTCAATCTTTGGTGGCTTTGTTTGCACTTATTAAACAGTTAATGAGCTCCGAAGCACCAGGAGGCTGTTTAGAACCATAACAACAGTTGAATGGGAAGTTTTCATGCTTGTAAACTGTTTAATAAATGTAACCAAAGCCGTCAAAGATTGAGGATAGATGCACACGTTCGTAAGTGTTTGCGTAAGTTCTTTCGTGAATCTGGCCCAGGAGCGTACGTCTGTTGATATGTCATCTAAGCTTTTGAGGCAGACGCCATTTAGTCCGAGGAAGAAGGGAAGGGAACTATCAGGGGAAAAGATCTAAGCCCTTACGATTATGAAGCACTTAGAATGGGTCAGGATACGGATTTGGGACAGGACGGGGGAAGGAATGGTGCCCAACCACTTGGATGGTCGAGGATTGAACGCCGACCTGCATAAAGCGATACCGTCGCTCTAACGTCCACCTCCGTGCAGGAGTCTTTCAAATGTGGGTTGGACATATATTTGAGTGGAATTGGGTGGTTATAAATAGGAGCTGCCTCGCATTGACCAACAGGCCTTCTGCGGTTATCTTTATTCTTAAGTTCTTATGTTCCAATGTAACAGTCCGAAATTACGGTGTTACGGTGTTTACCTAAAACGCAGAAATTTTAACTTTGTGGTTAACAGAGTATAAACTGTAATGTGTTAAGTGAGAGGACAGGGTTTTCACCCACACTTTTTAATTAAACATATCTGTAAATACACAAGTGATCATAACTGAGATAAAGACATTTCTCTCTCTGAAGCAGGGGGGTTTGGGCCAAATGTGACCCATCGCCGCTCTCAGTAATTGGCATATTTACGGTATAAAAACTCGTAATTTCAAACTGAGAATACGTGCAGAGAACCAGAATTTGGCTCCGAAATATGTCTCAAGGGTCGAATTTGGGATGTTTCGGATATTTTGAAAACTTCAGGTAGGTTTGGGCAAAATGAGACCCATCGGCGCTCTCATTAATTAGCATATTTTCGGTATAAAATTTGTAATTTCAAATTGCGAATACGTGCAGAGAGCCAGAATTTGGCTTCCAAATATGGGTCAGGGGTCGAATTTGGGATATATATGATTTATTTTCTTGTTTTATTTATTTGTTGATTTGTTGTTTATTTGTTATTTATTGATTTGTTATTTGTTTATTTATTTGTTATTTATTTATTTGTTGATTTATTTTTATTTTTATTTATTTGTGATTTATATATTTAAGCAAGAAAACTTGCTTAAAAACGCAATATTATGTGAAATTCTGAGATTTGTAAGCCAAATCACAAATAGAGAGACAACATGAAATAGCATCAAAATATTAGTAAGTTCGAACATTTTTACCTGAATCACCCTACATTAAAAACGTAAAAAAGTCACTATAATATCTAATTCGAGAATTTTTACTTCAATCATAGAGTTAGGTTGCGTATTATTTTGATAATTAAAAAGGCATATGAAAACGATGTTTTCATTTCAAATGATAAAAATCAATGTGTTTTCTTTAGAATTACCTAAAATGTTCCTCAACTTCCGTTTATTTCTGAATTCGTAAAACTGCTCTATTCTGGTTGAAACTTCGAAATATGCAATAAAAACAGAAATTCTCTCTTAATCAATATTATACTCACTATTTTAACGAGGTAAAGATAGTTGAATGAATATCAAGTATTTAATTTTAATTTCCAATTAATTACGTGTTTGCATCATATTTTTCGTAATTTTTGAATTAATGGCAATAAACAGAAAAGGCTAGAAAACGCGGCAAACCTGCAAAATATTACATAAATCGTTGATATTTGGTTTAAATCTCATAAAGGAAACAAGGATAAAAAAACTCAAAATATTGCTAAATTCGATGATATTAAGTACAATGCACAATGCAAAAAAAATTTCTTAAAAACGCAATATTATGTAAAATTCTGAGATTTGTNAAAAAATAGTTCATTATGAGGGTGAAAAAGTGTCCCCTCTCCGATGCTGGTATGTCAGCCACGCTGGTCGTCGTCACCCGGGCATCTCTTTAGATCGGTTCTTCGTCCTATATATCGATCATCGGCAAGTATCATGCCGATATTTTACCTCTTCACTGACCTGTTAAGCGCTGGAGACACGGCACAAAAGCTTCCATTCCTGCCTCCGCCACTCGCTGAGATCTGCACAAATCATAAACTGATTAATTTTTTGAATTTTCAGATCAGTGACTTACAAAATCTGATGTTTGGCTTTGCACTCTGTGAACTGTATTTTTCTCTCTATTTACTAATATTTTGAGTTCTCGCAACACAACAATGATCAATATACAAAGACTCGCGATATTCGGTAAACATATAACAGTGTCTTAGTATTGAATTGCCATGACTGTGACCTGGACACTGAGACCTTTAACTTATAATTGTGGTTGAATTTTGGCTTGGAGGCTTGATATCATAGCCTAGGAGAGTCTACTTATACGCAAGACAAACTACTTAACGCAAGACAAAGTAGAAAAGATTCGGAGGTATGCCACCAGATCAGTCCGAACTGAGAGGAATGAGCTACGAGAAAGGCTATGGGAGCTAGTCCTCACGTCCCTAGAAAACAGAAGAGTAAGGGGAGACATGATAACCACCTACAAAATTCTCAAGGGAATTGAAAGGGTGGACAAAGACAAAATATTTAGCATGGGAAGACACGAACCAAGAGACACAGGTGGAAACTTATTAGCCAAATGAGCCAAGAGACCTTAAAATACATATTTTTTTCAGTGTCAGAGTATTAACAAATTAAATGCATTAGACATTGATGGGTTGGAGGCAGACTCCATTCACAGTTTCAAAATGTAGATTTGATATAAACCAATCGCACAGTAATCTGTACATCAGTTGATTGACAGTTGAGAGGCGGGACAAAAGAGCTACATTCAAGCACAACTAGGTGTGTGGGAATTAGGTGAGTACACGCACACACACACACACATTCACAACCTCCTCAACTGAAATACAAGTAACCTCCCTTCACCAAAGTACACCCCCCCCCACACTTCAGACTACATAAACAGCGACACAATGTGTATTAAGACCCCACAGCATGAGGAGCACCTAGCGTCGGGCCACACGACACCACACATGAATCAGGTTTAGCTCCCAGAACATGAGTCTCCCATACGCCGAGAGAGGCCATTTGTCTTTTCCCTGACAGCAATTAATGCCGCTGTCATCTAGTCCCGTCGGCAAGACTGACACCTATAGGACTGAGAGCTACACTCTCCCACAGCATGAGAGAACCTCCTTCAACATTCCCACAGCTTGATAGAGCCTCCATCAACGTTCCCACAGCTTGACAGAGCCTCCATCAACGTTCCCACGGCATGATAGAGCCTCCATCAACGTTCCAACAGCATGACAGAGCCTCCATCAACGTTCCCACAGCACGATAGAGCCTCCATCAACGTTCCCACAGCATGATAGAGCCTCCATCAACGTTCCCATAGCATGATAGAGCCTCCATCAACGTTCCCACAGCATGATAGAGCCTCCATCAACGTTCCCACAGCATGATAGAGCCTCCATCAACGTTCCCACAACATGATAGAGCCTCCATCAACGTTCCCACAACATGATTGAGCCTCCATCAACGTTCACATAGCTTGACAGAGCCTCCATCAACGCTCCCACAACATGATAGAGCCTCCATCAACGTTCCCACAGCATGACAGAGCCTCCATCAACGCTCCCACAGCATGACAGAGCCTCCATCAACGTTCCCACGACATGATAGAACCTCTATCAACGTTACCACAGCTTGACAGAGCCTCCATCAACGTTCCCACAGCATGATAGAGCCTCCATCAACGTTCCCATAGCTTGATAGAGCCTCCATCAACGTTCCCATAGCTTGATAGAGCCTCCATCAACGTTCCCACAGCATGATAGAGCCTCCATCAACGTTCCCACAGCATGATAGAGCCTCCATCAACGCTCCCACAGCATGATAGAGCCTCCATCAACGTTCCCATAGCTTGATAGAGCCTCCATCAACGTTCCCATGGCTTGATAGAGCCTCCATCAACGTTCCCAGAGCATGATTGAGCCTCCATCAACGTTCCCAGAGCATGATAGAGCCTCCATCAACGCTCCCACAGCATGATAGAGCCTCCATCAACGTTCCCATAGCTTGATAGAGCCTCCATTAACGTTCCCACAGCATGATAGAGCCTCCATCAACGTTCCCACAGCATGATAGAGCCTCCATCAACGTTCCCACAGCATGATAGAGCCTCCATCAACGTTCTCACAGCATGATAGAGCCTCCATCAACGTTCCCACAGCATGATAGAGCCTCCATCAACGTTCCCACAGCATTATAGAGCCTCCATCAACGTTCCCACAGCATGATAGAGCCTCCATCAACGTTCCAACAACTTGAGAGAACCTCCATCAGCATTCTTACAGCATCCATCCCTGAACGCCATTCTTCATCAAGATATAAAGAATATGGTTTTTGAAACTCAATAATTAAATGTTGACCAAATAATAATTAATTGTCAATAATTAAATCTTTTCTTCAATTTCCTACATATTTAGTCTCAGTTGGACGCTGTTAGGATGTAACTTTTACAGTCATCCAGACGACAGGAAAAGTTTAAATTAGTTTCTTCTTCTCTCTAGATCTTTATTTGGCCAGGGAGTTACATATGTTTCTGACTCTGGTGAGGCGAACCAACTTCTGCCCACAATTTTCTTTTAATTTTATGCGCATGTTTCAACTGTTTATTGTGTACTCAGGTAACTGCACTCAAGTAGGTATGTAAAGATTAAGCTTAATTGTTTTATTTCACATCTCATTCTTTAAATTACTAGTGTGCAGGCTCATAAGTCTATTGGATTTAATCATGTCTACATTTGAAGCACTGTGACGTGTGTTGTTACGTGCTCACTTGGGAATTATGTGCTCCAACGATTTCATTATTTAGAGAAAAGAACCAAATCTTCATTAATACACATAACAATATACAAGAACAAGGCTCTATCGAGGAACACACAATTTCAAACCCCAACCAGTCAATCACCAGAGATATCCTGACCAGCATCACCAAAATAATCTAGATATACAACGAAAGAAGAAGATTAGTCATAGCTGAAGCACTACATCGTGTGAAATATGGTGTGTGTATCCCCAGGAAGCTGGTTCGATCCCAGTCCCGCTCCAACCTTTTTTCATATTTCAGATACTTCATTTTATTGTTATTTTGTGTGTACACCACATATGACTTTTTTTATCACACTATAAATGGCCAGCTTACACTTTGGTATATTTTTATATCAACGAAACCTAAATATAATTTGCTCCTCTCACCACCCCTATACACCCATCGATAGGGTATAACACTTCACCTCATCTCATTCTGCAGGATGCATGCAACGTTAAACCTACAACAATGTATCCGTGTCCGTCTCCTTTGATGCTGAGGCGAGCGTCAGTGAAGCACGACTTTCAACAACACATGCCAGGCTCAATAAAATTTAAAAAACACTTTATCAAACTTTTCAACACTGAGGTTCAAACAGCAAAGAGGAACATTTGAAATATAGAGAAGATTTGTGCTCGAAGCATTGATATAACTTTCAGTCCTGTTCAACAATCCACACACGTATACACATACACTCTCACACTATATCTGTATATTAAAGAATGTATGTTTAATTGTCTGACTTTCCGTATGTCTGTTTGAGGTTTGAGGTTGAGGTCCAAAGCTTGGGGCTAGCCTCACTCACCCAACTTTGGTCACAGATTTATGTGAGACAGGCGGTCATCATTGGGCAATTGAGTCCAAGCTACTCCGAGGGCAACGTGGTACAGTGCCAAAGCAAACACCATGATGATGACGAGAGTCACAATAACGTGGCTGAAATATGTTGACCAAACTACACACTAGAAGGTGAAGGGACGACGATGTTTCGGTCCGTCCTGGACCATTCACAATCGACTTGAGAATGGTCCAGGACGGACCGAAACGTCGTCGTCCCTTCACTTTCTAGTGTGTGGTTTGATCAACACCATGTGATTCTGGCTCCGGCTACCGGCTCCTTACTAGCTTGACCCTATGAAGGAAAATGTTAAATAATTATTTTATATTTCTTTGCCATAAAACATTTGCGGTGATCTTGGTAAAATGTGTACTAAAGTATACTACTCATATTGCGTCTTTAGAAAAGTAAAGAATTTTTACGACATTGCTCACTCAAACTAGTGTAAGGGTTCATGTGTCGACCTATGAACCATCGACCCCTCCATACACACCTCTTTCCATACATCCCAAGAGTCCAGAATGTTTCCAAGCCCGCCATTCGTACACCAAAGACAGAGAAAAATATACAAAGAGATGGAAAGAGAGAGATAGAGTTAGATAACACAGAGAGCAAAGTAATATATTTACATACACAATGGGGCTTTATATATTCCTATTTAATAGTTTAATTTTGGTTTATATATTGGATTTCTTAAATATGCACAATCAAATGAAAATAAAGTGATGTAGCTATAAGAATATATTAAGGCCATGATGTAGCATAGAACTCGCGTCTCTGAGATCCCCAGACACTCGCCAAATAGTGATTCCTTGCTGGTCAGGCCATCTCAAGTGAAGATGCGACTTCCTTAAATCAAAGTTAGGAAAGGTAAAAGTTAACGGGAAGAGTAAATTAGGTCCTTAGAAGGTACAGTCGTTTTTATGCCACAGTATTAATTAGTTTTTGAAACTTTATGTGTTCGGAAGACGAGGAATGACATGAGTTGTCGGTGTGGAGAGCTGCTGGCGTGACGCCCCTCGATGGGCAGCTGTGATGGGTCAGGGTGAAGTGTGCTCATGCTCTCTTCCCTGCTCAGTTACTCCACCCACACAGTCAGAGTTCTCGGTGCTCAGTAGGGGTAACGCGCTCTCTGGAGAACTTATTACACCTAAGGATGTATTAATTTTAACACTACACACACGACGATAACAAGACAGTTATCGCCATGCTCGAAATATTTGTGAATTGTGAGGTTTGAAAATATTTTCCAATAGGTATAAAGTTTGTGATTTTCTTTTCACATATAAATTCTAAGAGTGATTACGTAGGGATTTTCATCTCAATGAAAATATGGTATGTTTGACAACCAGGTATATGGAATAAAACATATTATTTCTTGAGTAGTACCATTTTATCAGTTTAGTCGTCGGAGATTCGCACTCGAGCCAGAGTGCGAATACAAAACTAGTGTTACCTTATTTGCCTTAGCAAGTGAACTCACCTGCTCTCACAACGGGAGAATCTGAGACGAATTTAACTCTTTTTCAACGGACACTATTAATTTTGGAGCACAACTCTGGTTTCAAGTAATATTTTACCCCTTCATTCATCTCATTTGGTGTCCAACCACTTAGGCTGGAAGGTAGGTTAACAGTCTCGCTTCATGCACGTCGGAGCTCAATCCCTGACCGTCCACAAGTAGTTGGGCAACATTCCTTTCCCCCGTCCCATCCCAAATCCTTATGCTGACCCCTTCCAAGTGCTATATAATCGGAATGGCTTGGCGCTTTCCCCTGATAATTCCTTCCATCCGTCACTTCATTTGGCAAGAACTCCTCAGGACTGAAACAAGATGATATCATTCGTAGTCTGACCAGGGATTCGAACTCGGGTCAGCCACTCTACCAACCGGGACATGATACTCACAATAAGGAAGTGTCTTAAAAGAATCTAAATGATACTCAACTAAGAATAAAATATTACTGCAGCACCTCAAGGAATCGAACATCAATTAGCCCCAAACCATTTCCCTGTCAGGTAATTTCAATGGATATATGCCATAAAGCTTCAATCCTTCATCCTTCAAAGCTTCAATATTTGAGTTATTATTATTATTTTATATTAAGAACATATTTATGACTTAGTTGTGATAGTTTAGGTTAGGTAAGATAGGTTAGGTTAGGTTAGGCTAGGTTAGGTTTGGTAGGGTTGGTTAGGCTCGGTCATATATCTAAGTTAGTTTTAACTCAAATGTAAAAAAATAGCTCATACATAATAAAATGAAGAGGTTAATCATTTCATAAGAAAAAAAATGAGAAAAAATATTGATATTCCGGAAAACTTGGCTTATTAGGCAAATAGGACCTTGCATAGTAGACCAAAAACTGCATTCTGGCTACTAGGTACGACATATATATATATATATAATATATATATATATATATATATTATATATATATATATATATATATATATATATATATATATATCACACTAGCAGTACCCGGCCAAGCGTTGCTGTGGCTCAGCAACCTTCTCTGTCCTCCAATCCTCCCCACCATTCCCACATCACCCGTCTCCTCGGCCTCTCAACCATTCCCCACTCCACCATCTCCTCTTCCTTCGCACCATCCAACTCCCCTGTCCCTTTGTCCGTCCCAAACGCCCCGTTCCCTCGTCCTTCCCCTCCATTACCCCCTCCCTTGTCCCCTCGTCCTCCCACCATCCCCCACTCCCGTCCCCTCGTCCTCCCCACCATCCCCACTCCCATCCCCTCGTCCTCCCCACCATTCCCCACTCCCTCGTCCGATGCCTTCCCAAATGGTCTGATGTTCCCATCAGGAAATAAGGAACATCAAGTGATCTGATGTTCCCATTACTGAAATATAAGAAAAAAGTAAAAAAAATCAATAAAAACATGAAAAAAATATATATACTATACTCATGAAATGAACAGTATGGTAAACAACACAGCTTAATTCCAAAGCAATTCACACAAAATAATTATATCAAAATGAAAATAAATCAAAATCTATGAAAAATCAATTTATCAATGCCATCAGAAACATTGAAATGGAATTGTAACATATTTAGTAAAGCGTGTGTGTTGCTCTTACATGCAACCGATGGCGATGTTTTTATAGAACAGTATAGTTTTACCTGTCACAGGTGTCACATCTATACTTATACCTAGGAAATGAAAGGTATGGTAAACAACACAGCTCAATTCAAACACAATGTCACTCAAAATAATTCAATAAAAAATAAAATAAATTGAAATCTATGAAAATTCAATTTATCAATGGAACCGGAAACATTGAAATGGAATTCGTGACATATTTAGTATAGCGTTCATGTTGCTATTATGTGCAACAGATGGTGCTGTTTTTTAAAAAATCGCATGTTTTTACCTGTCACAGGGATGGTATCTATATAGTGCGTAAATAAAAAGACTCACCTATTCGAATGCAATGTTGTGTCCAAATTTCAAAGCAATTGGTGAAGAACTTTCGGAGATTACAGCGTGTGGTACTCTTACGTCCTACAGATGGCGCTGTTTTTTTTTAAACATGTTTTTCCTGTCATAGGTGAGGCATGTATATAGTAGATATAAAAAAAACGCGCCTATTCGAATACAACATTGTGTCAAAATTCCAAAGCAATCGGTAAAGAGGATTTGAAGATTTCCCTCATATGAAAAACACAGTTTTTCAGAAAAAGCATGTTTATTTTACCGTCACCGACGAGACATCTATATAGTATGCATAAAAAATCCTGGCAGGACCTGAATGGAACGTGTGTGAAAATTTCAAAGCAATCGGTAAAGAACTTTCGCCGAGGATTGGAAATTAGCTGAGGCTAATTTCCCATCCTCCCGCCGGCACTCTGATGGTAATCTTGGGCATGGTATTTTATCAAATCACCTCATTCTTAGTAATTTTATCAAATCATCAACATTACCATCAGAGTGCCGGCGGGAGGATGGGAAATTAGCCTCGGCTACCATTCTCTTTTGTCCGGTCGAGATGGTCGAGTGGTTAAGGGATCCTGTACACCAGATGCAGAGCGCTCCTGGCAGTATGGGTTCGAGTCACTTCTGGGGTGTGAGTTTTCAGTTGCATATATACCTGGAGACTGTTCAGGCTTGCTCGCATATATGTATATAAATATATATATATATATATATATATATATATATATATATATATATATATATATATATATAATATATATATATATATATATATATATATATATATATATTAGTATATTTGGTAGCAGTCTTTCCTGTAGACATATGTTATTAAATATGACCGAAAAAGTAAGATTAATAATTCTAACACGAATTTTCTCAATTTTCCTTATGTTTGTTTTTACTGATGACGGTAAATTAAAAATCAATTCTCCAAAATTCATTCTTTATTTCTTAGTCTGACGCGACACTTGAGCGCGTTTCGTAAAACTTATTACATTTTCAAAGACTTTAGTTACACACACACAGAACAACTATAACTGAACAGAGTTTAAATACCTGCATTTGGGTGAGGTGACATGTTACAATGGTTTGGGGTGAGTTGAGAACAAACACAGAACACGAAACAATGGGTATAAGGGAAGAATAGATCTGTAACTGCAGAAGGCCTATTGGCCCGTATTTCTTGATGTTTCTATATTGGAGCGGAGTCTTGAAGTGGGTAGAATATAGTAGTGCATTAATTGGCTGTTGATTGCTTCTGCTTGCTTGTCTATCATATATTATATATAGTAAAATATGAGCTTATTGTGTCTTATTGTGAAATATGAGCAGCAGCAATCAACAGCCAATTAACGCACTACTATATTCTACCCACTTCAAGACTCCGCTCCAATATAGAAACATCAAGAAATACGGGCCAATAGGCCTTCTGCAGTTACAGATCTATTCTTCCCTTATACCCATTGTTTCGTGTTCTGTGTTTGTTCTCACCTCACCCCAAACCATTGTAACATGTCACCTCACCCAAATGCAGGTATTTAAACTCTGTTCAGTTATAGTTGTTCTGTGTGTGTGTAACTAAAGTCTTTGAAAATGTAATAAGTTTTACGAAACGCGCTCAAGTGTCGCGTCAGACTAAGAAATAAAGAATGAATTTTGGAGAATTGATTTTAATTTACCGTCATCAGTAAAAACAAACATAAGGAAAATTGAGAAAATTCGTGTTAGAATTATTAATCTTACTTTTTCGGTCAGATTTAATAACATATATATATATATATATATATATATATATATATATATATATATATATATATATATAATATATATATATATATATATATATATATAATATATATATATATATATATATATACATATATATATCTTAGAATTTATTGACACTCCTCTATCTCTCTTATTGTGAAATATGAGCAGCAGCAAGCGCAGTATATCCCTCTGGAGCGGCTCGTATATCATCTAGTGAGTAGAGAAAAAGACAAATCCGCAATACTGAAGATGAAATGGCTGTATTTTATTATTTTACTATATATAATATATGTTCTTGCTAGTTTCATACATAGGATAGACAAGCAGAGGCACGTGGTCTTCTGTTATCTTATGTGTAATACATATTGAAAACCTCTTTATGAGCAGGTTCCAGTAAAGAGTACTGAGGATTTAATTGGATTCATATATAAAGAGATTTACATTTCATTACAAAAATCATTGGAAAATCATTAGTTTACTTGGATTTCGTTAGCTAATAGTGGTTAGAAAGTATTAACGAAATTGTGAAATACTGAACTAACTTATAATGCTCTTAAGTTAAAGAAAATGTTATGCTCTAAATTACATGTTACTTTGAATACTGTATCTGCAATTGGCTCACTAACAAGGATGTTGATATGGCTTTATTAGCATCACAAACAATATACGAACTTATTGCTG
>WNGS01169217.1:23606064-23616311 GCA_020271785.1 Procambarus virginalis
TAGAGAAAATATATTAATTCAGGAAAACTTGGCTTATTAGGCAAATCGGCCCTTACATAGTAGGCTGAGAAGTGCGTTCTGGCTACTAGGTACCACATATATATATATATATATATATATATATATATATATATATATATAGATATATATATCTATATATATATATATATATATATATATATATATATATGGTGTATACTGGCAGCAGGTTTTCTTTAAACATGTCTCATTGAATGTGACCGCATATTCTGTATTTACTATCTTCTGATTTAGGGCTTCTATCCCTCTAACTATTTTCTTAGCATCAGGGCTTAGCTGAAATAGGAGTTCTCCAAAACTCATTTTCGTAATTTCCGGGTGAAGAAAAGATGTGAATTACTATAGAATGTATTACACTTATTTAAACAATTTCACAACGATTCGAACCTCCATGGTTCATTCTCAAGTGAAGAAATTTTACAATGTGGTTGATTTTATACCCGCACTGGGTCAGGTGATATAGACAATAAAGGTGAAAACATAGGGGATACATAAGGGATAAATGGGGTGAAACATATGAACATAAGAATAGAGGTAACCGCAGAAGGCCTATTGGCCCATACGAGGCAGCTGGCATCTACATACAAAGATTAATCCAGTGTAATTGGCCTGTTATGTTGAACATTGTCTTCTGTGTTGGCATCGTTATGTTCTGGTCTTGTCCTTACTCTCATTGTGGGTAGAGTAAATAGTTCCGTGATTTGGGTGTTCTGTGTGTCATGTTAGGTTGTTCTATTCTTATGTGGATTGCTTCAAGAATTTGTAATCTTCTTGCATCTTGGGTTTTGTCTATTATGCATGTATTTTTGTTCAACATGGATGTTGAACATATATAAAATATATATATGTTCACATCCATGTTGAACATATATTCATCAGTAGTCAGTAACATCTCCTATGGAGATGTTAGGAGTGTTCCCCGTTCCTCAATGTACATCTACATTGAGAGGTTACTGTAGTCCTGGACTTTAAGAGTAAAACATATTTGCAGGATGGTCATAAGCTATAATAACCCTCCGGAGGTTGATAGATCTTAATAACCCTTGAGAGGTTAATAGGCCTCAATAACATTCCAAATGTAGTAAGTCTTATCCTCCATTGGTTGATAGACTTTAAAACCCTCCAGAGTTTAATAGATCTTAATAACCCTCCAATGGTTGATGTACCTTAATGACCCACTAGAGTTTAATAGATGTTAATAACCCTCCAGAGGTTGATGTACCTTAATGACCCACTAGAGTTTAATAGATGTTAATAACCCTCCAGAGGTTGATGTACCTTAATGACCCACTAGAGTTTAATAGATGTTAATAACCCTCCAGAGGTTGATGTACCTTAATAACCCACTAGAGTTTAATAGATGTTAATAACCCTCCAGAGGTTGATGTACCTTAATAGTCCTCCAGAGTTTAATAGATCTTAATAACCCTCCAAAGGTTGATGTACCTAAATAGCCCTCCAGAGTTTGACTTTAATATTCCTCGAGAGGTTGATAAGCCATAATAACTCTCCAGAGGTTGAATGGCCTTAAGCTCTATGCCTGAGCAGACCTTTACTCACTGTTGGAAACCATTTTCTGCCGTTTTTGGGAAATTTGAAACTGTTTTATTGCACTTTATGAATTCATTGGATTAGGCATCAATATCTCACCAAGAATGGCAACTTTAAGAAATATATCCTATGTACGACCACACGGCAGTAGATGCTGCTGAATTTGTATTAATATTTTTTAGCTGCCATCCAGCAACAATGAAAAGGTATATATACTGTGACAGTTAAACATATAGCAACTCAGACTCTTATCAATTTGTTGAAATGGTTTCAGCAGCTTTTTGAAATATCTCACTTAGTTATATGTAACAACAAACAATTTCGACTTTGAAGTTTATACATCCTCTTCATAATGTCCGTAAATTGAATATTTTGTTGCAGTTACATTTAATGTTATTTCTACCTGCTATTGCATTAAGAGCAAATCGCTTGTTAATGCTTTGTTTTTTGATAAGTTGATTAAACATTTGATTATATTCCCAGTCAAAAAGTATTTAATGCTCTCTCTTATTGAACTTTAATGCCTGCTTTGTTTCGCTCGTATATTGCTTGAGCTGCAATATTACCGAGCACAACAGCGAGGAGGCTTTCAAAATGCTCTCTACATCATTCGAAAATTTTGCTGATGTTCACATCGGTGCAACCCGGACAATGCAGCTTTTAAAATTTTACCAAAAATGCTTCAAAATACGTGCAACGAATATTGAACTGACATAAGGTTATTGTTTTTAGTTCAATCATGCCATCGCAGATCAGAACATAATGATCGCTGGCTCTTTGTGTTCACACACCTCGATGTATTTACCTATAAATGCTAGTAAGGATATTTAACTCCCAGCATCGCGTTCCGGACGTTCTTAGCATAGAGAAATAAGTCATTACCCCGGGGTTTTCTTATAGTATTTATAATAAAAATTATGAAATAAGTTAGCTTATAGTTCCCTTTTCCTCTAACTTATTCCACATTTGGACTCATATCAGTTCTTTTATTATTATATCACAAATTTGTGTCTCTTCATGCTACCTGTTCCCTCGTTCTGATGTTCTTAGCTTCGAGCAATAATGTTTTCCATGCTTTGTCATTTCCCTTTATGATTTTATATATCTTATTACGTTACCCTTATTTGTTCTCTCCTCCAGTGTTACATATTTTCTTCTCTACATTTTTCTTCTGTAGGTATGAAGAAAATTCCAAGGTTATGACAAATTCCTGGTCTTCATTTCAAAGGAAAGAGTCTGTGTCCCCTTCATTTTAAACTTCTGTAAATGTCTTTCTAAAATATTTCTCTACATTAATTTGCAGTTAGCTTTATTTAAATCTAGCAACTATTTTTATACCAATTCTTAAGTGTGACCTGATTCCTTTAAGGGAGAATATCTCTCGAAGTTGACGGACATGCAACCAATTAATTATTCCAGGTTATTGACTTGCATTAGAGGGAAGATGACACCAACCTCAAACCACTGTGGTACTCAACTTGTAACTTCTCACAACTTTGACACTTCTGTTGCTACTGCAGCCCTTTTGTTTTCTTCCTCTGAGGCGATCTTTGTACCCACTTTTAGGATATTTTCAAGACATTAACCGGATTCTGTATCTTTAGTCGGAGTCTCTTGTGCAGGACAAGCAGGACAATATCAAATGTTTTCTGACAGTCTTAACCATCTACCACCTGTTTGATTTGTAGAATGTTATTAAAGATCTCGAATACGTTTATCAATCTGTATTTTCGTCCGAGCTGATGTTTGGTGTGAGAAGTTTAGGTGGTATTAGTGACCAGTTAACATGCTGATGATTCATTTCTCTAGTAACTTGCCAGGAATGACTGTTGTAAGCGTGGTCTGTTTTCAGCGGTTCCTGTCTGTTCCTTTTTCATATATTATTACCATATTATTTTACAAATCTAGAATCGCTTCCTTTTCCAGTGAGAAATTAAGTATTGTAGCATGTGGAATTGGAAGTGCTTTCGCTGCCTCCATTAGAATCCAATGTGATATGTTTTCTAGTGTTAAAGTTTTGACCATCTATCGTTTCTGTAATTGTTTCCTTACTTCTTTTGGTGTTATTACCATTGCATTGAGTCTTATACTCCACTGACGTTTTTTTATGTGTCCTCATTCCACGCTCATCTATATACATTGTGAATACATTCTGATCTGAGCGGGATGCGACCCGCTCGCATCCAAGATGTTACGCTGGACGGGAGCAGTTGTACCACCATAGTAGTTGTCCATCTACCAGCTCCACGTGAACAAGTCGTTCCAGTCTGAACTATATTAGTCAACCAAGACATACCAAAGCCTGATAGATTTTCAAGCAGAATGTGACCTATTGGTAGACGTGAGCAATTGCAACAGCCCTTCCAGCCATTTCTCTTGTGATGTAGACGATCCGAGTCAACGCCAGAAGGAACTGCATTGCACGTGGAAATTAATGAAACAATGACAAGACAGGAATATATTGAATCAAGTCAAATATACTGTAAACTTTTGTTGTATTCAAAACATGACTTTTGCGTTGACATTTTACATCAACTAAATTTAGTTTACTAAAAACTTCGGCAATTCATATGTTGACATTTGTTATATGATCAGTTCAAACAATATGCAATGGAGGGAAATAACTAAGATGTACTCAAGAAATAGATTAATTTTGATTACTGTCTGGGGTTGCACTGGAACCGGTTTGGTTATTCAACGACATGTATGAATGTATATTACAAATATATGTGTGTTTTTTGTGTTTTCTACCAACGTTAATCTATGTGTGTGTGTATTCACCTAGTTGTATTTACCTAATGTGCTTGCGGGGGTTAAGCTCTGCTCTCTCGCCCGCCTCTCAACTTTTCAACCAATCATGTTTTTTCCCCTCACACACACCCAGGGGCTGTTACGGACAGCCCGTAAGAGCTGTCTAACTCCCAGGTACCTATTTACTGCTAGGTAAACAGGGGTCATAAGGGTGAAAGAAACTCTGCCCATTTGTTTTCCGCCATCGCCGGGGATCGAACCCGGACCCTACGATTGCGAGTCACAAGCGAGCCACTCAGCTACAGGCCCCTTCGTGTTGTGTGTGTGTGTACTCACCTATTTGTGCTTGCAGGATCGAGCATTGTCTCTTGGATCCCGAATGTGTGTGTGTCTGTGTGTGTACTCACCTAGTTGTGCTTGCGGGGGTTGAGCTCTGGCTCTTTGGTCCCGCCTCTCAACCGTCAATCAACAGGTGTACAGTTTCCTGAGCCTATTGGGCTCTATCATATCTACACTTGAAACTGTGTATGGAGTCAGCCTCCACCACATCGCTTCCTAATGCATTCCATTTGTCAACCACTCTGACACTAAAAAAGTTCTTTCTAATATCTCTGTGGCTCATTTGGGCACTCAGTTTCCACCTGTGTCCCCTAGTGCGTGTGCCCCTTGTGTTAAACAGCCTGTCTTTATCAACCCTGTCGATTCCCCTGAGAATCTTGAATGTGGTGATCATGTCCCCCCTAACTCTTCTGTCTTCCAACGAAGTGAGGTTTAATTCCCGCAGTCTCTCCTCGTAGCTCATACCTCTCAGCTCGGGTACTAGTCTGGTGGCAAACCTTTGAACCTTTTCCAGTTTAGTCTTATGCTTGACTAGATAGGGACTCCATGCTGGAGCCGCATACTCCAGGATTGGTCTGACATATGTGGTATATAATGTTCTGAAAGATTCCTTACACAAGTTTCTAAAGGCCGTTCTTATGTTAGCCAACCTGGCATATGCTGCTGATGTTATCCTCTTGATATGAGCTTCAGGGGACAGGTCTGGCGTGATATCAACCCCCAGGTCTTTCTCTCTCTCTGACTCTTGAAGTATTTCATCTCCCAAATGATACCTTGTATCTGGTCTCCTGCTTCCTACCCCTATCTTCATTACATTACATTTGCTTGGGTTAAACTCTAACAGCCATTTGTTCGACCATTCCTGCAGCTTGTCCAGGTCTTCTTGAAGTCTCAAGCTGTCCTCCTCTGTCTTAATCCTTCTCATAATTTTGGCGTCGTCAGCAAACATTGAGAGGAATGAGTCTATACCCTCTGGGAGATCATTTACGTATATCAGAAACAGGATAGGTCCAAGTACAGAGCCCTGTGGGACTCCACTGGTGACTTCACGCCAGTCTGAGGTCTCACCCCTCACTGTAACTCTTTGCTTCCTATTGCTTAGGTACTCCCTTATCCACTGGAGCGCCCTACCTGTTACTCCTGCCTGTTTCTCCAGCTTATGCATCAACCTTTTATGGGGTACTGTGTCAAAGGCTTTCCGACAGTCCAAAAAAATGCAGTCCGCCCACCCTTCTCTTTCTTGCTTAATTTTTGTCACCTGATCGTAGAATTCTATCAAGCCTGTAAGGCAAGATTTACCCTCCCTGAACCCATGTTGATGGGTTGTCACAAAGTCTCTTCTCTCCAGATGTGTTACTAGGTTTTTTCTCACAATCTTCTCCATCACCTTGCATGGTATACAAGTTAAGGACACTGGCCTGTAGTTCAGTGCCTCTTGTCTGTCACCCTTTTTGTATATTGGTACTACATTAGCAGTCTTCCATATTTCTGGTAGGTCCCCCGTTTCCAGTGACTTACTATACACTATGGAGAGTGGTAAGCAAAGTGCTCCTGCACACTCTTTCATTACCCATGGCGAGATTCCATCCGGCCCAACAGCTTTTCTCACATCCAGCTCCAATAGGTGCTTTTTAACCTCATCTCTTGTAAATTCGAACCTATCCAAGGTCACCTGGTTTGCTGCCACCTCTCCCACCTCACCTTTGTGTGTGTGTGTGTGTGTGTGTGTGTGTGTGTGTGTGTGTGTGTGTGTGTGTGTGTGTGTGTGTGTGTGTGTGTGTGTGTGTGTGTGTGTGTAAATTTATTAAAATATGAGTCTTCATATACACAACAGGAAATATAGATATGACAGAACCCGGTGGACACAGGAATCTGAGCACTAGGTGACGGAAGGTTGCTAGATCTAACCAAGGAGCCGAAGATCTACCACCACATGCATACTTTTGCGTTCATTTAAGAAAAGGTTCATTAGAAAATCCATAGAAGCCTTGACGAGGATTCGAATCTACGCGCTTGGTACTTCAAAGCAATCGCCACAGAACACTACGCCACGACATGGTAAAAGAATTACAACCTGGGATTCAACTGATCCCACATCACGTTAATGTTTTTTCTTTGTGAATTTGAAAAGGTTAATAACAACCGTATTCACAATTTAAAGAAATCTTATACTGATTATCAGAACAAATAGAAAACTTAAGGACTTCAAGCAGTAAAATATTCGAAAGGCAGGTCTTGGAAGCTGGCGCTCAACCCCCATTCAATCACATCTTGCCACCCATCCCCAAAAATTTTAGTATAATAGTAAATATTAGGTCGAACGTACAAATATTAACGGTTGGTCCTCACAGAAGTAGATATTAATGTTGTAGAGGGGACGACAAAATGCCAAAAAACAAAACCTAATCATTTCTAGGCCAAATATACCACACATATATATGCTATATTAGGATTATGATAATGCACTTTTGCCTTGTTAGATTTATGTCTTTAATTACAGTTCCAATTTAGTAATAGGATCTGTAATAGTATACCTTTTGGGCTAATTAATACAAAAACCGAAACTGTTGACGTCCAACAGATCATATTTGTACGTTTGACCAAATAATAACAACAAGTACTGTAGTTTTAGAAGGATGGGCTGACCTTTTGTTGTGTACACACCCAGTAAAATATTCTTTAATATCATAAATGATTAATTAACGGTCTACAGCTTTGAGTTTCAATATTAAAATTTAGAAATAATGTTTTTACATCGAAGTTGTAATGATTTGCTGACAAACATTTTGACATTACAATTGTCGCTTCGTTTTTTTTTTTGTTTATGAACGTTTTCTTCTTTAGCTGACATTAATATTTAAATGTAGCAGAGGCCCAAAGACCACTGGGGTACTGCTGCACTTAAGAGACGTAAAAGACAGGAACACGTAGGCCGTCTATTTTACGTTACATTTACATTAAATATTTTTTTACATTACGTTTTTTAAAAGGCGTTAAACGTCTTCTACGATATACCTGTGATCAATTTCCCTTAGCGAGACTATTTTTTTTATGATATAAAGTTCATTGAATTCAGTTAAACGACAAAGACAAAATATATAGGTTTCGTTCAAAGTAATTACAAATATACAATGCAGCACACAACAGTATTCTTATTAATTTCATTATTTGTTTTATATTTACTTTAATGCTTGCAGTTAATACACAAACCAGATATTGCAAGTTACTTATTAGTTTAAAATTTTCTTTCAGACCGCATGTCTTGGGGGAAGGCGATAATCTACATAAAAGAAGAATCTCTCTGTACAGACGAGAAGATCATATATATATATATATATATATATATATATATATATATATATATATATATATATATATATATATATATATATATATATATATATATATATATATATATATATATATATATATATATATATATATATATATATATATATATATTCAACTTTAGAACACTTTTCCACCAGGAGATTCGAACCCTAGCCAGCACAGAAGCCTTACAGCAACTAGCATAACTGGTACGCCTTTAACCAGTAACCAGTTGCGTTAAAGGCATACCAGTTATGCCAGTTGCTGTAAGGCTTCTGTGCTGGCTAGGGTTCGAATCTCCTGGTGAGAAAGTGTTCTAAAGTTGAATAACTTCTCTTGCGTGTTTAGGCAAGTTGTGCATATATTTATTTATTTATATAAACACAGCCGACAGAGACAAACTCAGTTACCCACTCAATGAACAACATGCAAATTACCTTCTCTGAGGATCAACTAACTTCACTAAGGTGACCAACGCAGCGGTCCAGAAGGCTGGAGGGCCACAGTGCCATTCGTTCAGCTGAGACTGCCTACCATAAAGCTTCTCTGACACTCGCCTCCATCTTCGCCAGCCAAGGGTTGTGGTCATTTCCTTTCCTATTCCAGAATGTCGGATGTAGGCAATACCTCACTGTGCGCCCGAGTCCCTCCCTCAGTCTGGTGTTGCCAGTATGTCTCCTGCAACGACGTCAGTGTGACGCACTTGTCACGGGATTACTGCAAAACGTCTGTTTTTCACTTTTAGATCACAGTATTTCGTATATAAAAGCATTATAGTGGATATATGCTTCTTTAGTTAAGTGTGCTTACAATAGCATTTGTGATTCAACATAATTTGTTGATTAATTCCTTCTTGGAGGAGAGTGAATGTGAGTCGGATGCCCTTAAATCGTCGTTCTTCCTGCAGTCTGCTTGATACAGTAAAGCATGACTGCAAGGAAGCAGTTTTCTGGGTGCAACACTTTGAAATATCGTCTACATAAACTAGGGCTGAAGATTGTATGATTTTTATTTTTTATTTGTAATACATTCTATATAGGGAAAACTTATAATACTTAATACTCATTATATGCGAGTGAACGTGTTTATATATATATATAATTATTTGTGCAGAAAACCCACTTTTGAAAAATTCAAGAATGCTGATTGCGTTCTCGGCTAATTTTGCCTCCATCAGAGCTAGATAGGGTGACGAGGCAATTCGTGCATCCCAGCACTCTAGTGCATTGTAGTTACATTTCATTTATGCGATCATTCTATCGACATTAGAGGGTCAAAATATATTGTTAAAAGTAAGGGTTTCGTTGAACGAAATGTGATTAAGTCCGTACTGATCAAACAATGTAACAACAGCCTTAATGTAAGCCCTGGTATGTACTAACTAGATCCTCCATATAAGCTTCAATATAGCACATATAATATAGTTGTATAGGTAAATATTCTACCCACTTCAAGACTCCGCTCCAATATATAAACATCAAGAAATATGGGCCAATAGGCCTTCTGCAGTTCTATCTTACCCAACTTCTATCTATACCCATTGTTTTGTACCCCACTATTCTGTACCCCGTATTGTATATCATCACCTCACCCAAATGCAGGTATAAGAGCCAATGTTGTTTCAGTCAGGCAGGTATAAGAGTCAATGTTGTTTCAGTCATAAGTTGTGTGTGGATAAACTAAAGTCTTTGAAAATGTAATAAGTTTTACGAAACGCGCTCAAGTGTCGCGTCAGACTAGAAATAAAAATGAATTTTGGTGAATTGATTATTCATTTACCGTCACCAGTAAAAAGAAACATAAGGATATCGAGAAAATTCGTATTAGAATTATTAATCTTACATTTTCGGTCATATTTAATAATATATGTCTACAGGAAAGACTGCTACCAAATATACTAATATATATATATATATATATATATATATTATTATTATATATATATAATATATATAATATATATATATATATTATACATATATATATATATGTCGTACCTAGTAGCCAGAACGCGCTTCTCAGGCTACTAAATGCAAGGCCCGATTGTGCCTAATAGGCCAAGTTTTCATGAATTAATTGTTTTTCGACTACCTAACCACCTACCTAACCTAACCTAACTTTTCGGCTGCGCTACCATACCTACCTATAAAGATAGGTTAGGTTAGGTTAGGTGGTGTTGGTTAAGTTCATTCATATATCTACGTTAATTTTAATTCCAATAAAAAAAATTGACCTCA
>WNGS01169217.1:23617311-23642920 GCA_020271785.1 Procambarus virginalis
TATGGGATATACATTGGACACAGAACTCGGAACCAAGTCCGTACAAGACATGATGGACTATGTCACCCAAAAATGTCAGGAGGCTGTAAGCAGTTTGTCCCAGCCCAAGAGAAAACAGAGAAGCAAAGGAAGAATCCGTGTTTAATAGGAATGTATGAAAGCAAAGAGCTGAACAAAAGGGCATGGAGGAACTTCCGTAATAACAGAACACCAGAAAGTAGAGAGAGATACCAGAGACCAGGAACGAGTATGTCAGTGTGAGAAGAGCAGCTGAGAAAAGTATGAAATGATATAGCTACAAAGCCAAGACTGAACCAAAGCTACTACACAGTCACATCAGGAGGAACAACAGTGAAGGAACAGGTGATTAAACTTAGGGTGGGCGAGGACAGGTACACAGAGAATGACAAAGAGGTGTGTGAAGAACTCAACAAAAGGTTCCAGGAGGTCTTTACAATAGAACAGGGAGATATCACGGCGCTGGGAGAGGTGGCAGCAAACCAGGTGACCTTGGATAGGTTCGAAATTACAAGAGATGAGGTCAAAAAGCACCTATTGGAGCTGGATGTGAGAAAAGCTGTTGGGCCGGATGGAATCTCGCCATGGGTATTGAAAGAGTGTGCAGGAGCACTTTGCTTACCACTCTCCATAGTGTATAGTAAGTCACTGGAAACGGGGGACCTACCAGAAATATGGAAGACTGCTAATGTAGTACCAATATACAAAAAGGTGACAGACAAGAGGCACTGAACTACAGGCCAGTGTCCTTAACTTGTATACCATGCAAGGTGATGGAGAAGATTGTGAGAAAAAACTAGTAACACATCTGGAGAGAAGAGACTTCGTGACAACCCATCAACATGGGTTCAGGGAGGGTAAATCTTGCCTTACAGGCTTGATAGAATTCTACGATCAGGTGACAAGAATTAAGCAAGAAAGAGAAGGGTGGGCGGACTGCATTTTTTTGGACTGTCGGAAAGCCTTTGACACAGTACCCCATAAAAGGTTGATGCATAAGCTGGAGAAACAGGCAGGAGTAACAGGTAGGGCGCTCCAGTGGATAAGGGAGTACCTAAGCAATAGGAAGCAGAGAGTTACAGTGAGGGGTGAGACCTCAGACTGGCGTGAAGTCACCAGTGGAGTCCCACAGGGCTCTGTACTTGGACCTATCCTGTTTCTGATATACGTAAATGATCTCCAGAGGGTATAGACTCATTCCTCTCAATGTTTGCTGACGACGCCAAAATTATGAGAAGGATTAAGACAGAGGAGGACAGCTTGAGACTTCAAGAAGACCTGGACAAGCTGCAGGAATGGTCGAACAAATGGCTGTTAGAGTTTAACCCAAGCAAATGTAATGTAATGAAGATAGGGGTAGGAAGCAGGAGACCAGATACAAGGTATCATTTGGGAGATGAAATACTTCAAGAGTCAGAGAGAGAGAAAGACCTGGGGGTTGATATCACGCCAGACCTGTCCCCTGAAGCTCATATCAAGAGGATAACATCAGCAGCATATGCCAGGTTGGCTAACATAAGAACGGCCTTTAGAAACTTGTGTAAGGAATCTTTCAGAACATTATATACCACATATGTCAGACCAATCCTGGAGTATGCGGCTCCAGCATGGAGTCCTATCTAGTCAAGCATAAGACTAAACTGGAAAAGGTTCAAAGGTTTGCCACCAGACTAGTACCCGAGCTGAGAGGTATGAGCTACGAGGAGCGACTGCAGGAATTAAACCTCACTTCGTTGGAAGACAGAAGAGTTAGGGGGACATGATCACCACATTCAAGATTCTCAGGGGAATCGACAGGGTTGATAAAGACAGGCTGTTTAACACAAGGGGCACACGCACTAGGGACACAGGTGGAAACTGAGTGCCCAAATGAGCCACAGAGATATTAGAAAGAACTTTTTAGTGTCAGAGTGGTTGACAAATGGAATGCATTAGGAAGCGATGTGGTGGAGGCTGACTCCATACACAGTTTCAAGTGTAGATATGATAGAGCCCATTAGGCTCAGGAAACTGTACACCTGTTGATTGACGGTTGAGAGGCGGGACCAAAGAGCCAGAGCTCAACCCCCGCAAGCACAACTAGGTGAGTACAACTAGGTGAGTACACACACACACACACACACACACACACCACACAACACACACACACACACCGCCACCACACACACACACACACCTACACCCCACAACACCACACAAGCTCAACTGGAAAAGGTTCAAGTTTGCCACCAAACTAATACCCAGCTGAGGTATGAGCTACGAGGAGAGACTACGGGAATTAAACCTCACTTCGTTGGAAGACAGAAGAGTTAGGGGGGACATGATCACCACATTCAAGATTCTCAAGGGAATCGACAGGGTAATAAAGACAGGCTATTTACACAAGGGGCACACGCACTAGGGGACACAGGTGGAAACTGAGTGCCCAAATGAGCCACAGAGATATTAGAAAGATTTTTTTTAGTGTCAGAGTGGTTGACAAATGGAATGCATTAGGAAGTAATGTGGTGGAGGCTGACTCCATACACAGTTGCAAGTGTAGATATGATAGAGCCCATAGGCTCAGGAACCTGTACACCTTTGATTGACGGTTGAGAGGCGGGACCAAAGAGCCAGAGCTCAACCCCGCAAGCACATTAGGTGAGTACATTTAGGTGAGTACACACACAGACACACACACACACACACACACGAAGGGGCCTGTAGCTGAGTGGACAGCGCTTGTGACTCGCAATCGTAGGGTCCGGGTTCGATCCCCGCGATGGCGGAAAACAAATGGGCAGAGTTTCTTTCACCCTTATGGGCCCTGTTACCTAGCAGTAAATAGGTACCTGGGAGTTAGACAGCTGTTACGGGCTGTCCGTAACAGCCCCTGGGTGTGTGTGAGGGGGGAAAAATAATGATTGGTTGAAAAGTTGAGAGGCGGGCGAGAGAGCAGAGCTTAACCCCCGCAAGCACAATTAGGTAAATACAACTAGGTGAATACACACACATAGATTAACGTTGTAGAAAACACAAAAAACACACATATATTTGTAATATACATTCATACATGTCGATGAATAACCAAACCGGTTCCAGTGCAACCCCAGACAGTAATCAAAATTAATCTATTTCTTGAGTACATCTTAGTTATTTCCCTCCATTGCATATTGTTTGAACTGATCATATAACAAATGTCAACATATGAAATTGCCGAAGTTTTTAGTAAACTAAATTTAGTTGATGTAAAATGTCAACGCAAAAGTCATGTTTTGAATACAACAAAAGCTTACAGTATATTTGACTTGATTCAATATATTCCTGTCTTGTCATTGTTTCATTAATTTCCACGTGCAATACAGTTCCTTCTGGCGTTGACTCGGATCGTCTACATCGCAAGAGAAATGGCTGGAAGGGCTGTTGAAATTGCTCACGTCTACCAATAGGTCACATTCTGCTTGAAAATCTATCAGGCTTTGGTAAGTCTTGGTTGACTAATATAGTTCAGACTGGAACGACTTGTTCACGTGGAGCTGGTAGATGGACAACTACTATGGTGGTACAACTGCTCCCGTCCAGCGTAACATCGTGGATGCGAGCGGGTCGCATCCCGCTCAGATCAGAATGTATTCACAATGTATATAGATGACCGTGGAATGAGGACACATAAAAAAAACGTCAGTGGAGTATAAGACTCAATACAATGGTAATAACACCAAAAGAAATAAGGAAACAATTACAGAAACGATAGATGGTCAAAACTTTAACACTAGAAAACATATCACATTGGATTCTAATGGAGGCAGCGAAAGCACTTCCAATTCCACATGCTACAATACTTAATTTATCACTGGAAAAGGAAGCGATTCTAGATTTGTAAAATAATATGGTAATAATATATGAAAAAGGAACAGACAGGAACCGCTGAAAACAGACCACGCTTACAAACAGTCATTCCTGGCAAGTTACTAGAGAAATGAATCATCAGCATGTTAACTGGTCACTAATACCACCTAAACTTCTTACACCAAACATCAGCACGGACGAAAAGACAGATTGATAAACGTATTCGAGATCTTTAATAACATTCTACAAATCAAACAGGTGGTAGATGGTTAAGACTGTCAGAAAACATTTGATATTGTCCTGCTTGTCCTGCACAAGAGACTCCGACTAAAGATACAGAATCCGGTTAATGTCTTGAAAATATCCTAAAAGTGGGTACAAAGATCGCCTCAGAGGAAGAAAACAAAAGGGCTGCAGTAGCAACAGAAGTATCAAAGTTGAGAGAAGTTACAAGTTGAGTACCACAGTGGTTTGAGGTTGGTGTCATCTTCCCTCTAATGCAAGTCAATAACCTGGAATAATTAATTGGTTGCATGTCCGTCAACTTCGAGAGATATTCTCCCTTTAAAGGAATCAGGTCACACTTAAGAATTGGTATAAAAATAGTTGCTAGATTTAAATAAAGTTAACTGCAAATTAATGTAGAGAAATATTTTAGAAAGACATTTACAGAAGTTTAAAATGAAGGGGACACAGACTCTTTCCTTTGAAATGAAGACCAGGAATTTGTCATAACCTTGGAATTTTCTTCACACCTACAGAAGAAAAATGTAGAGAAGAAAATATGTAAACACTGGAGGAGAGAACAAATAAGGGTAACGTAATAAAGATATATAAAATCATAAAGGGAAATGACAAAGCATGGAAAACATTATTGCTCGAAGCTAAGAACATCAGAACGAGGGGACAGGTAGCATGAAGAGACACAAATTTGTGATATATATAATAAAAGAACTGATATGAGTCCAAATGTGGAATAAGTTAGAGGAAAAGGGAACTATAAGCTAACTTATTTCATAATTTTTATTATAAATACTATAAGAAAACCCCGGGGTAATGACTTATTTCTCTATGCTAAGAACGTCCGGAACGCGATGCTGGGAGTTAAATATCCTTACTAGCATTTATAGGTAAATACATCGAGGTGTGTGAACACAAAGAGCCAGCGATCATTATGTTCTGATCTGCGATGGCATGATTGAACTAAAAACAATAACCTTATGTCAGTTCAACATTCGTTGCACGTATTTTGAAGCATTTTTGGTAAAATTTTAAAAGCTGCATTGTCCGGGTTGCACCGATGTGAACATCAGCATAATTTTCGAATGATGTAGAGAGCATTTTGAAAGCCTCCTCGCTGTTGTGCTCGGTAATATTGCAGCTCAAGCAATATACGAGCGAAACAAAGCAGGCATTAAAGTTCAATAAGAGAGAGCATTAAATACTTTTTGACTGGGAATATAATCAAATGTTTAATCAACTTATCAAAAAACAAAGCATTAACAAGCGATTTGCTCTTAATGCAATAGCAGGTAGAAATAACATTAAATGTAACTGCAACAAAATATTCAATTTACGGACATTATGAAGAGGATGTATAAACTTCAAAGTCGAAATTGTTTGTTGTTACATATAACTAAGTGAGATATTTCAAAAAGCTGCTGAAACCATTTCAACAAATTGATAAGAGTCTGAGTTGGTATATGTTTAACTGTCACAGTATATATACCTTTTCATTGTTGCTGGATGGCAGCTAAAAAATATTAATACAAATTCAGCAGCATCTACTGCCGTGTGGTCGTACATAGGATATATTTCTTAAAGTTGCCATTCTTGGTGAGATATTGATGCCTAATCCAATGAATTCATAAAGTGCAATAAAACAGTTTCAAATTTCCCAAAAACGGCAGAAAATGGTTTCCAACAGTGAGTAAAGGTCTGCTCAGGCATAGAGCTTAAGGCCATTCAACCTCTGGAGAGTTATTATGGCTTATCAACCTCTCGAGGAATATTAAAGTCAAACTCTGGAGGGCTATTTAGGTACATCAACCTTTGGAGGGTTATTAAGATCTATTAAACTCTGGAGGACTATTAAGGTACATCAACCTCTGGAGGGTTATTAACATCTATTAAACTCTAGTGGGTTATTAAGGTACATCAACCTCTGGAGGGTTATTAACATCTATTAAACTCTAGTGGGTCATTAAGGTACATCAACCTCTGGAGGGTTATTAACATCTATTAAACTCTAGTGGGTCATTAAGGTACATCAACCTCTGGAGGGTTATTAACATCTATTAAACTCTAGTGGGTCATTAAGGTACATCAACCATTGGAGGGTTATTAAGATCTATTAAACTCTGGAGGGTTTTAAAGTCTATCAACCAATGGAGGATAAGACTTACTACATTTGGAATGTTATTGAGGCCTATTAACCTCTCAAGGGTTATTAAGATCTATCAACCTCCGGAGGGTTATTATAGCTTATTGACCATCCTGCAAATATGTTTTACTCTTAAAGTCCAGGACTACAGTAACCTCTCAATGTAGATGTACATTGAGGAACGGGGAACACTCCTAACATCTCCATAGGAGATGTTACTGACTACTGATGAATATATGTTCAACATGGATGTTGAACATATATATATTTTATATATGTTCAACATCCATGTTGAACAAAAATACATGCATAATAGACAAAACCCAAGATGCAAGAAGATTACAAATTCTTGAAGCAATCCACATAAGAATAGAACAACCTACCATGAACACCCAAATCACGGAACTATTTACTCTACCCACAATGAGAGTAAGGACAAGACCAGAACATAACGATGCCAACACAGAAGACAATGTTCAACATAACAGGCCAATTACACTGGATTAATCTTTGTATGTAGATACCAGCTGCCTCGTTTGGGCCAATAGGCCTTCTGCGGTTACCTCTATTCTTATGTTCATATGTTTCACCCCACATTTATCCCTTATGTATCCCCTATGTTTTCACCTTTATTGTCTTATCACCTGACCCAGTGCGGGTATAAAATCAACCACATTGTAAAATTCCTTCACTTGAGAATGAACCATGGAGGTTCGAATCGTTGTGGAAATTGTTTAAATAAGTGTAATACATTCTATAGTAATTCACATCTTTTCTTCACCCGGAAATTACGAAAATGAGTTTTGGAGAACTCCTATTTCAGCTAAGCCCTGATGCTAAGAAAATAGTTAGAGGGATAGAAGCCCTAAATCAGAAGATAGTAAATACAGAATATGCGGTCACATTCAATGAGACATGTTTAAAAGAAAACCTGCTGCCAGTATACACCAATATATATATATATATATATATATATATATATATATATATATATATATATATATATATATATATATATATATATATATATATATGTGGTACCTAGTAGCCAGAACGCACTTCTCAGCCTACTATGTAAGGGCCGATTTGCCTAATAAGCCAAGTTTTCCTGAATTAATATATTTTCTCTATTTTTTTTCTTATGAAATGATAAACCTACCCATTTCATTATGTATGAGGTCAACTTTTTTTATTGGAGTTAAAATTCACGTAGATATATGACCGAACCTAACCAACCCTACCTAACCTAACCTAACCTATCTTTATAGGTTAGGTTAGGTTAGGTAGCCGAAAAAGTTAGGTTAGGTTAGGTTAGATAGGTTAGGTAGTCGAAAAACAATTAATTCATGAAAACATGGCTTATTAAGCAAATCGGGCCTTGCATAGTAGGCTGAGAAGTGCGTTCTGTCTACTAGGTACGACATATATATATATATATATATATATATATATATATATATATATATATATATATATATATATACATATATATATATATATATATATATATATATATATATATATATATATATATATATATATATATATATATATAGTGTAACATTTCACAATCGCATTTAGACTACAATTTACACGCATTCGTCGTATTTAGATGCACATTTGTGGTCCTGAATTGCGCCCAAAGCTAATTGTCAATAAACTCTCGCTAGCAGAACTAACTGGACCATCATTTGTTGCAACTCAATAAACGTTAACAATTGTTGTACCGATAGCGAGAAAATTCTCATAATTTATAGTTTGTGCAAAAAAATCAAATGAAGCAATTGTAGTGTGGAGAGGGGACTGAGTCAGCCCTGGAAGTGGGGACTGTCAGCACTGGAAGTGGGGACTGTCAGCCCTGGAAGTGGGGACTGAGTCAGCCCTGGAAGTGGGGACTGTCAGCACTGGAAGTGGGGACTGTCAGCCCTGGAAGTGGGGACTGTCAGCACTGGAAGTGGGGACTGTCAGCCCTGGAAGTGGGGACTGTCAGCCCTGGAAGTGGGGACTGTCAGCCTGGAAGTGGGGACTGTCAGCCCTGGAAGTGGGGACTGTCAGCCCTGGAAGTGGGGACTGTCAGCCTGGAAGTGGGGACTGTCAGCACTGGAAGTGGGGACTGTCAGCACTGGAAGTGGGGACTGTCAGCCCTGGAAGTGGGGACTGTCAGCACTGGAAGTGGGGACTGAGTCAGCCCTGGAAGTGGGGACTGTCAGCTCTGGAAGTGGGGGACTGTCAGCACTGGAAGTGGGGACTGTCAGCCTGGAAGTGGGGACTGTCAGCACTGGAAGTGGGGACTGTCAGCCTGGAAGTGGGGACTGTCAGCACTGGAAGTGGGGACTGAGTCAGCCCTGGAAGTGGGGACTGTCAGCTCTGGAAGTGGGGGACTGTCAGCCCTGGAAGATGTGACTGTCAGCCCTAGAAGAGGGGACTGAGTCAGCCCTGTAAAAAAGAACTGAATCAGCCCTGGAAGTGGGGACTGAATCAGCCCTGGAAGAGGGGACTGAATCAGCCCTGGAAGTGGGGACTGAATCAGCCCTGGAAGAGGGGACTGAGTCAGCCCTGGAAAAGAGGACTGAGTCAGCCCGGGAAGAGAGGACTGATTCAGGCCTGGAAGAGGGGACTGAGTCAGCCTGGAAGAGGGGACTGAGTCAGCCCAGGAAGAGGGGACTGAATCAGCCCTGGAAGAGGGGACTGAGTCAGCCCTGGAAGAGGGGACTGAGTCAGCCCAGGAAGAGGGGACGAATCAGCCCTGGAAGAGGGGACTGAGTCAGCCCAGGAAGAGGGGACTGAATCAGCCCTGGAAGAGGGGGACTGAGTCAGCCCAGGAAGAGGGGACTGAGTCAGCCCTGGAAGAGGGGACTGAGTCAGCCCTGGAAGAGGGGACTGAATCAGCCCTGGAAGAGGGGACTGAGTCAGCCCAGGAAGAGGGGACTGAATCAGCCCTGGAAGAGGGGGACTGAATCAGCCCTGGAAGAGGGGGACTGAGTCAGCCCAGGAAGAGGGGACTGAGTCAGCCCTGGAAGAGGGGACTGAGTCAGCCCTGGAAGAGGGGACTGAATCAGCCTGGAAGAGGGGGACTGAGTCAGCCCAGGAAGAGGGGACTGAGTCAGCCCTGGAAGAGGGGACTGAGTCAGCCCTGGAAGAGGGGACTGAATCAGCCCTGGAAGAGGGGACTGAGTCAGCCCTGGAAAAGAGGACTGAGTCAGCCCGGAAGAGGCCAGGCCTCCTTTTAATTACACATCCCCAGGAAACAGCCCGTAGCAGCTATCTAAACTCCCAGGTACCTATTTACTGCTAGGTGAACAAGTGCATCAGGGTGGAAGAAACTCTGCCCATTTGTTTCCGTCTCCATGGAGGGTTGAACCCGGAGCCTCAGGACTACGAATCCGAAGCGCTGTCCACTCAGCTGTCAGGCTAAGCACAGGTAAGGTATATATAGTAACCAACCAATTTTGTTAAATGTTTTAATGTCTTGTTTAAATCTATCATATTCAGTGTTCTGATATGATAAATTCTCAGTAGGGATACTGAAGCATCTTCACCCATCCTGCATTTCAGTTCATCACTATCCTACTTCACGGGGTCTTAGTTCACAGAGGTAGTCTGGACTACAGACAGGGTTAAGCACTCCTTCCCTTTTATTTTTAATCTAATTCAGTGCATGCAAATTTAATTTAATTTTTATTGTAATTAATTTATTAAAGTAGGATATTATTAACCCCACATTCCTCTTGAATTATCACCCTTTTCAGTTTCATTCCTCTTGAATTATGACCCATTCCAGCCCTGTTCCTCTTGAATTATCACCCTTTCCAGTTCCATTCCTCTTGAATTATCACCCATTTCAGATCCATTCCTCTTGAATAATCATCCATTTCAGCTCCATCCCACTTCAATTACAACCCATTCCAGTTCCATCCCTTTTGAATTGATGTCCATTCCAGCTTCATCATCCTTGATTCCACATCCGTCCCATCAACAGTCTCCGAAAAACCTCTGCCGCCTGCACATTTCTCATCAATTCCGCCTATTTACACCCATCAATGAAGCCTCTCCAGTGCTTACACCCCCCTCTCTCATGACTCATGTCTACTCCTCATTGCTCACATCAATAAAGTCACTCCTTTACTTATCAACTCTCCCATCAATCAGGCTTCTCCTATACCTTTTCGCCTTCTATCGAAAAGTCCCTCCTATATTCCTTTCACCTGGGTTCCTAGGAGGCTGGAACCATGGACCCCATGTGTGTGTGAGACCGAAGCTTTACCGATACATCTTTGGCTTCACACACAAATGGGGTCCACGGTTCGAGTTTCCTAGGGCCCAGGTGAGTAGAATGTTTATTCCCATGGAAGTGTGGATGACAATTTTTATCTCTCATATACCTATCTATCTCCTAGTCTAACCTAACCTAACCTATATATCTCCTAACAATCAGATCCCTCCTATTCCCATTCAATTCTTGTCCATCTTTACCTCTACGCCTCCTTTCAACTCCAATTATTCTCTATTTCCTATTGATCTCACCCACTCATCCATTCCAGAGTTACAAACGAAATTCGAATTATTTTTTTACCCAATTTTTTTCTTGCAGGATTCATTTTTATATCACAATTTATTCAGTATATAAGAGCTTATTTGGAACCATATATGTGGTGAGTATTAATATGTTCGTGCGACATATTCCCTTTCTATTGTTGTTCGTGAGACTAAATATAGCATATTTATGATGAAATAAACTGGGGATTTAGAATATCTATTTTTATTTTTTTTCTGACGCCTTTGCTGATAAATATTTAAAGCCGTTAAGAATATTATTTTACTATTTACGGAAAATTTAAGAATATGCAATTAAGAATTCTAATAAAAAATAGAGCTCTCGATAATTATAATCCCTCCTTTGTGCTATAATTTGTACTCATTATGGACGCTGCCGCATACATCCTTTTGAACACTGAGATATTCTCAAGACGTTAATTAACATCTATTTCTGTCGGGCTCTGTTGCGTGATTCTCTCCCTCTCGTCAGCAAATCCATTTCCCCAGTTTTCCCCGTTGATGAACATCGTCTGGCTCCTCACCTACAACTTCATGACGAAAATGAGAGTTAATTCGCCCTTATTTAATCCCTGTGAGCTATATATATGAGGGGGAGAATTATATGACCAGAGAGTTTAGTGTTCCTGATACGAACCTGGTGATGCATCATACTATAAAATGGTCTTTTTTCTTGAATTCTTGTGATAATTGACTCTGGAATAAAAATGACAAATAGAAAATTCTAAGAAAATATACTGTCTCTATCCAGTACTTCAAACGGTCTTGTGCATTACATTTAATTATTCGGGTTGATAAATCAGGTTGAAAATTGGGATGAATTGGTTTTCCTTTTGTTATAGATTAGAGCAGAGTTGTGGTAAGAAAATATTGAAATATGTATACTGACACTTCAAAAGATAAATCATTGAATCTTATTAGACGTTATTTTTTTAATGTATGCTTTGTTTTCAAGGGGCCAGATTCACGAAAGCAGTTACGCAAGCACTACGAACGTGTACATTTTTCCTCAATCTTTGACGGCTTTGGATACGTTTATTAAACAGTTTTACAAGCATGAAAACTTCCCAATCAACTGTTGTTATTGTTATAAACAGCCTCCTGGTGCTTTGGAGCTCATTAACTGTTTAATAATTGTAAAACAAAGCCGCCAGAGATTGAGGAAAGATGTACAGGTTCGTAAGTGCTTGCGTAAGTGCTTTCGTGAATCTAGCCCAAGGTCTTTAAATCTTTATAATCCTATGTCCCAGATTCTTCTCCGTTTTCTTCCCAGTTCACATAATACTATGCTTGCCATGAGTAAACACAGGGGGGAATATATATGCACCGAGAGGTGTAACACGCATCTTGGTGAGTAATACTCACAGTTTACTTTGGTCCTCCTTGCAGTAACCGCCCTGAAGCCATCAACACTGCCACTCTCCTGGTCAAAAAAGAAGTCCAGCAGTTGGAGACCCTCATAAATACTGTCAAGGAGTATCCTCCCTCGAGATAGCAGCTTGACGATTAAATGCAATCTCAACACACAGTATACATTTACTAAACAAAAAAAATCCAATTACGGGCTATTCATGCCCGTGTCACCTTCATTAATCTTCATTAATCAATCAATCAATCAATCTTTGGTCCTGAATAATGTCCAGGGGTAAACTATGCTTGCTGGTTGACCAGTAACGTGTTTCTGTTGTATTAACAACTTTGCGGACGTTGGTAGGCGTTACTCCCAGCGCCAAACCAAAGCATTGAGTTCCATCTGCAAGTTTATTGATCAGCCGGACAGTATATTATATTCCTGAATATTGTCCAGGATGAAGGTAAAGGAAAACGAACTTTAATATTGAGCCGGAAGCAGACTACACCTCTGAGTGAACATTTACCTTTCTCATGCAGTTTAAACAGTATAAGAGTGATAATGTAAAACAATGAATTTAAAACTCGACATTTACCTTTTAATTATAATAAAACTAAATTTTGTACGGATATAAACTCCTTTTTAGTTGAGAAATGAAAATTAGACGCGCAAAATCACCATTCATTTGAGCCATATCTCTAAGAATATAATCGCTGGGTTTTATATGCCAATCCACATCCAAAATAAACAAGCAGAATTTGTGTTCAAAATTTATAACAAATAGCGAACTCTGTGTTTGTTTCGCAATGTGAGGTAATTGTGGAGGCCAGGAGTGGCGAGCCATTATATGCCAACGTAAATCCGGTGAGAGAAAAGTTGTGAAAGATTCGTTACTAACGGTAGAGATCGAGAAACAAAATTTTATCTGCAGCAAAGTTTTCGTTACAGAAGCTGGGGATGTGGTGAACTGTTTCGCTCTGCTATATCTCATTTTTTGCGTTTAGTATATGATATCAAATTCCTTTATTTTTGGGAATCCGAGTTGCAATCTAGTTGAAAGCATGCAATTGCAACAATATCATATGTTATTTTAGCAAGGTTAATACTTACGTACCCACTTGAAGGAAGACAAGAGTAGTAATTTAAATCCTCAAGCTAGAAGAAAAGAATAAAGAGCTTAATATTTCAAACGACGGCCATTTTGCGTCACAAGGGTGTATATATACCTTGGGTTGCGTACACATCCCCGAGTATATACACTCAGAGGTATATTTTGTCCGGGACATTGTTTTATTACTCAACTGAAAATTCAAGTATACTTTATTACTCAAGTATACTCACTTGATGTAAGGCTATCCGCTCTTGTACTCACCTAATTGTCCTCATATAATTGTGCTTGCGGGGTTGAGCTTTGGCTCTTTGGTCCCGCCGCTCAACTGGTGTACAGATTCCTGAGCCTACTGGGCTCTATCATATCTGCATTTAAAACTGTGTATTGAGCCTGCCTCCACCACATCACTGCCTAATGCATTCCACCTTTTAACTACTATGACACTGTAAAAGTTCTTTCTAATGTCTCTGTGGCTCATTGGGTACTCAGTTTCCATCTGTGTCCCCTTGTTCGCTTACCGCCAGTGTTGAATAGTTTATCCTTGTCTACCTTGTCAATTTCCCTGAGGATTTTGTAGGTAGTGATCATGTCTCCCCCCACTCTTCTGTCTTCCAGTGTCGTAAGGTGCATTTCCCGCAGTCTTTCCTCGTAACTCATGCCTCTTAGTTCTAGGACCAGTCTAGTGGCATACCTCTGAACTTTTTCCAGCTTCATCTTATGCTAGACAAGGTATGGGCTCCATGCTGGGGCCGCATACTCCAGGATTGGTCTTACGTATGTGGTGTACAAGATTCTAAACGATTGTTATACTGGTTCCTGATGGCTGTTCTGATGTTAGCCAGCCTTGCATATGCCGCAGACGTAATTCTTTTTATGGGGGCTTCAGGAGACAGGTTTGGTGTGATATCAATTCCTAGGTATTTCTCTCTTTCCGTTTCAAGAAGTACTTCATCTCCTATTCTGTATCTTGTGTCTGGCCTCCTGTTTCCACCGCCTAGTTTCATTACTTTGCATTTACTCGGGTTAAACTTTAACAGCCATTTGTTGGACCATTCACTCAGTCTGTCTAGGTCATCTTGTAGCCTCCTACTATTAACCTCTGTTTCAATCCTCCTCATAATTTTGGCATCATCAGCAAACATTGAGAGAAACGATTCTATACCCTCTGGGAGATCATTTACATATATCAGAAACAGTATTGGTCCAAGGACCGACCCCTGCGGGACTCCACTTGTGACATCACGCCAATCCGAGACCTCACCCCTCACAGTGACGCGTTGTCTTCTGTTACTTAGGTACCCCCGTATCCAACGGAGTTCCTTCCATTTCACTGCAGCCTGCATCTCCAGCTTTCTCACTAGCCTCTTGTGTGGTACTATATCAAAGGCTTTTTGACAATCCAAAAATATGCAGTCTGCCCACCCCTCTCTTTCTTGCCTGATTTTTGTTGCCTGGTCGTAGAATTCAATTAGCCCTGTGAGGCAGGACCTGCCATCCCTGAACCCATGTTGATGCTGTGTAACAAAGTTCTTTCGATCCAGATGTTCCACTAGCTTTCTTCGCACAATCTTCTCCATCAGCTTGCATGGTATGCAGGTTAGGGACACTGGCCTATAGTTCAGTGCTTCCTGCCTATCTCCTTTCTTGTTTATTGGAACTACATTAGCTGCCTTCCAAATTTCTGGCAGTTCCCCCGTTTCCAGTGATTTGTTATACACTATGGAGAGTGGCAGGCACAGTGCTTCTGCTCCTTCCCTTAGTATCCAAGTGGAGATTCCATCTGGGCCTATAGCCTTTGTCACATCCAACTCTAGTAACACTTCTTTACTTCCCACTAGTAATCTCAAAGTCTTCCAGTGGTTCCTGGTTAACTAATCCCTCTCTTTTATCTGGAACTATCTTGCTCTACGGTGAAGACCTCCTGGAATTTCTTATTCAGGAAATAATTCAGCTCTTGTGGTGAGCTTAATGTGCCCTTCAGGGTTTAGTAGACTAAACCAAACAACAAACACCACTTTTGGAGACTATGGTGACACCTGTGGTGAAGGTAGTGAGGCTTCTGATGTCATGTATTGCTATTCGTTCATATTTGAAAGTATTGTTACTCCGTCCTCATTGTAAACTAACACACAAAAGCCCCTTTCCAATGTTTCTGGTTCTCTGGGCACCCCATTATGAGTTTTAAATGAACTTGTTCATAACTGCAGTATTTTATTAAATTCCTATTTTAACGTATATTTATTTAAATATAGATAAATATATTATATAAAGACCGAAAGCGGTATCATTGACGATCCTGATGCAGGAAAAGATGGACTTTATTCACAGATACTTTAGAGCCTAATCTCATTAAATATTTATGGACATCGCTTGCTTTTGCTACGCTTTCTATTGCACATATCAATATAAAGTTATTATTTATTATGTTTTCAACGACAATCCTGATCATTTGCAACTTGTATAAACTGTGTGAAAGTTGCACAATGTTTCACGAGATTATTAGGACCAACTATGACTTTCTGGCATCTCTCTCTCTCTCTCTCTCTCTCTCTCTCTCTCTCTCTCTCTCTCTCTCTCTCTCTCTCTCTCTCTCTCTCTCTCTCTCTCTCTCTCTCTTGTCTCGGCAGGTCAGTGACTCGTCATGGTCGCTCTTTGGTATAAAAATTGCACAAATTTGTCGGACAGGAAGAGTTTACTTTCAGTAATTTAATGGCGTATAAGACTAGGACACAGAAACAAACACGGTCTGAGTCGAGCAGCTGAAAAAAACCCGGAACTTTAGCGTTGTGGAGATTAAGGTCGTCCAAACAGCTGGCGTTGATGACACACGCAGAAACGCCTTTTTACACGTTGCAAGAATGAGAAATTCTAACTTGCAATTTGCATTTGCTATGTATTCAGATGAATATTGCAGCAACTCATTAGACGTAAAGGAGTTAGGTAATGAGAAAATTCTGGTTAAATTCATTCCCGTACTGTGTCATTGCACTACATAGCTCGTTCCTCCTACAGCGAACTTTGACCCTTGTTGATTATGTACACTATTTTGGAGTGAACTGTTACATGTGCTGTGATTAGCCAACGTTATCTGGTTTCATATATTGTTCATTGTTGGTGACATTAATCAAAAGCTGAAAGTTATTCTCTAAAAGCAATATTCACGTTGACAGGATTATATATATCGCAAATGGTGTTAATTAAAGTGTAATTATAGTTTCAATAACAGACAGATAGTTTGAGAACCTTACCACCTTTGGTTGATATAATTCATCCGCTTGAAGACCTAGCTCACGTCCCCTCTCACACTGGGCCTCTCAAGGGATCGCAACACAGAGATTCCTTCTCCTCGAATGAAAGGATCCGAACACCAGGGATCAGTCTGATCAACCCTATGTTGGATTTCCTCTAAGGATCCAATGTCCTCTGTGTTCAAGCGTAACAGGAAACTGACGGTGTAGAAAATCTTCACAGATAACGGTTCAGCTCCAGCCCGTTCTAACATCAGTCCGTTTTACACAGTTGTCATTTGTAAGAATAGATTAACAAAGAAGAATGTAAACTTTAGCGAAGATAACATGTTCCTTACAGGAGCTTTATTTAATTAGGTCTGAAAGTCTTTTACGTGATCCAACATTAAATTTCAATAATTTAATATATTATTTTGAGTAAGACGGACGTGCTGTGGTTTTGGTTATGCAATATTGTAACAATGTTAAATGCAAGACTGGGCACACACACACACACACACACATGCACACACACACACACACACACACACACACACACACACACACACACGTTGGGGCCCGTGGGACCGGTGGCTGAGCGGACAGCACGCTGGACGCGTGATCCTGTGGTCCCGGGTTCGATTCCGGGCGCTGCTTCCTGGGATGTGTTTGGTGTGGGGAAAAATAGTTAGTAACAGTTGATTAACAGTTGAGAGGTGGGCCGAAAGAGCAGATCTCAACCCCTGCAAGCACAACTACGTGAATACAACTAGGTGAATAAACACACACACACACACACACACACACACACACACACACACACACACACACACACACACACACACACACAGACACAGGATACAGAGAGGGAGATGAGGTTCTTCATGAAACGAACAGAGAGAAAGATCTTGGAGTTGATATCTCACCAAACCTGTCTCCTGAAGCCCACATCAAGAGAATGCCATCTGCGGCGTATGAGAGATTGGTTAACATCAGAACTGCCTTCAGGAACTTGCATAAAGATTCATTTAGAATCTTGTATACTACATATGTAAGACCAAATCTGGAGTATGCGGCCCCGGCGTGGAGCCCGTACCTTGTCAAGAACAGTGCGAAGCTGGAAAAAGTTTAGAAGTATGCCACTAGACTAGTCCCAGAACTAAGAGACATGAGTTACGAGGAAAGGCTGCGTGAAATTCACCTTACGACACTGGAAGACAAAAGAGTAAGGGAGACTTGATCACTACCTACAAAATTCTCAGGGGAATTGACAGGGTAGATAAAGATAAACTGTGTAACACAGGTGGTACGCAAACAAGGGGACACACGTGGAAACTGAGTGCCCAAGTGAGCCACATGGACGTTAGAAAACACTTTTTCAGTGTCAGAGTAGTTAACATATGGAATGCATTAAACAGTGATGTGGTGGAGGCTGACTCCATACACAATTTTAAATGTAGATATGACAGAGCCCAGTAGGCGCAGGAATCTGTACACCAGTTGATTGACAGTTGAGAGGCGGGACCAAAGAGCCAAAGCTCAACTCCAGCTAGCACAACTAAGTGCGTACAATTAGGTGAGTAAACACACACACGAGTTAAAACTCGGGCATTCAAACTGTGTTTGAAAAGTTCACAAACACTCATATTATCACAGGTGTGAACAAGTGGAACGAGAAAGTTTGATCAGAACCCCCCCCCCCCCACCATGTCCTTGACAGTATCGAACCTGAAGGTATTCACGAATTTGTGTTGCAGATAACTGCACAATTGTTGAGTCCTGCAACTTGGCTATCCTCGCTTGGCATGCTTTCACACCTCTCTTTCCTCTCTCTCTCTGTATATATATATATATATATATATATATATATATATATATATATATATATATAATATATATATATATATATATATATTTATGATCGATGTTCCCTTCGGGAATCTTAATTTTAAGATAAATAGGAAAACCAAGGATATACTGAACATCTTGTTTCAGAATCTTTACTTTAAAATGCATAACGTTTCGAATACTTTTTGTATTCATCATCAGATCTAAAAGAAAAAATAGAAATCACAATCAAATAACTGGTAAACAAAGAACTCATACTGAATATAACTGACTATCAAAGAAAGGAGAATTATTAAAAAACAAAACACTTAAGCTTACTTAAAGTGATCAATACAAATAAAACTTAATAACTGTCACATAGATAGAAGCTAATTCAAAAACATTAAATTACAACAGGAATTTTATGACTACTACATCAAACCATACTATTAAACTTACGTGAAGTGATCAACTGGAGTGAGACTTGATAGCTCCCACATAGATACTAAACACTATAACAAATATTCATATCCTGACTACAAATCTACAAAAAATGTATATAAAATACAAACAGAATAAGCGACAATAATAAAATACTACTCAAAATCGTATAAAAACTCAAATATTAAATAAAACTAAATAACAAAAAATGTATTATGTATCCTAAATAAAAGATTATAATAATGTACAATGTCAAGATTCGAAATAAGTAAGAAAAGGCAAAAATATGGTGGACTAAAATAAAATTATAAATAAAATTAAACTACCAGAATGAACTATAAAGCAAATTACAGGACCTACTGTGCACTACACAGTGTACAATTGAACAGCCGAAAGGTTGCTATTTAACAGAGGCCGCAGCTCCTTTATATGTAAGGATTCCATTACTCTCAAATCTGACTGGCCATTTATACAAGTGTCCAAAATTTTAAAATCAGATTCCAGCAGAGAATGATTAAACTCATAACAATGGTTTATAATCTCCGAAAATGCTGGTTTAGACAATGGTAATCCAGTCCTAAAAGAAATATAATTAATATAATTAGAAAAGTCCTAATATCGTATATATGTATAATTGTTCCAGCTGTAATGCTGGATATATCGGGAGTTCCATTCGGAACTTTAAGATTAGGATACTTGAGCACCGGGGAGTTTCTTTTAGGACTGGATTACCATTGTCTAAACCAGCATTTTCGGAGATTAGAAACCATTGTTATGAGTTTAATCATTCTCTGCTGGAATCTGATTTTAAAATTTTGGACACTTGTATAAATGGCCAGTCAGATTTGAGAATAATGGAATCCTTATATATAAAGGAGCTGCGGCCTTTGTTAAATAGCAACCTTAGATAGAGATAGCGCTCCGAAGGCAGACACAAAATAAATTTTCCTTTATATGCCTGTTTGTATGGAGGGAAAAGTGTTCGCTACACCTTTCGAGGTACCATGTTAACCTGGACTCTGAACGCGAGCGGGATGGAACGTCACCTCTTAATGACATGAGAGCGAACCCAGAAGGGTATTTAGTAACACTAATTAATACATTTACTCGTCTACGGAAGCCCGCCTCTGGAACTCGAGCTGAGGAGTAAATGTGTTTACTCACCTGGCTTGTATCCATGAACCAATTAGAGGTTCTTCTATCCTTTGGAACGTAGCAGTTACAGAACCATGTTTGGTTCGCTTCAGAGGGCAGCAGTGTGGGGGAGGTCCCGCTTCTCCCTAATGGACGCCTCATTCTCAATTCTATGAGTGTCTTAGACGCCTGCAGGCTGATGTGTCGCCTCACCGCCAGAGTGGCCATCTGTGTCCTCCTGGCTAATGTGTCCTGGCTAATGTGTCCTCCTGGCTAATGTGTCCTGGCTAATGTTTCCTCCTGGCTAATGTGTCCTGGCTAATGTTTCCTTCTGGCTAATGTGTCCTGGCTAATGTTTCCTCCTGGCTAATGTTTTCTCCTGGCTAATGTGTCCTGGTTAATGTGTCCTCCTGGCTAATGTGTCCTGGCTAATGTGTCCTGGCTAATGTTTCCTCCTGGCTAATGTGTCCTGGTTAATGTTTCCTTCTGGCTAATGTGTCCTGGCTAATATGTCCTCCTGGCTAATGTGTCCTCCTGGCTAATGTGTCCTGGCTAATGTGTCCTCCTGGCTAATGTGTCCTGGCTAATGTTTCCTCCTGGCTAATGTGTCCTGGCTAATAAGTCCTCCTGGCTAATGTTTCCTCCTGGCTAATGTGTCCTCCTGGCTAATGTGTCCTGGCTAATGTTTCCTCCTGGCTAATGTGTCCTGGCTAATGTGTCCTCCTGGCTAATGTTTCCTCCTGGCTAATGTGTCCTGGCTAATGTTTCCTCCTGGCTAATGTGTCCTGGCTAATGTGTCCTCCTGGCTAATGTGTCCTGGCTAATGTGTCCTCCGGACTAATGTGTCCTGGCTAATGTTTCCGCCTGGCTAATGTGTCCTGTCTTATGTGTCCTGGCTTATGTGTCCAGGCTATGGTGTCCTGGCTAATGTGTCCTCCTGGAATATGTGTCCTCTTGGCATATGTGTCCTCCTGGCATATGTGTCCTCCTGGCTTATGTGTCCTCCTGGCTTATGTGTCCTCCTGGCATATATGTCCACCTGGTTTATGTGTTCCCACATAAGCTTATGTGGAGAAGGGGAAGCTACTCAAGCAACGCATCTACAATTGTTCAGCCACATAGAACCCATGCAAAAGTTCTCTGCTGTAGGAAGTGGTTCCCCAGCTTCGGAGTGACTCTGGCTACATGTATCCAGGGTGTTGCAAGGTGTCTGTCTCGATCTCGTTACTGCACCATCCATCGCAAATATTTTTCCATTAACAGTAAAAGACACATACTTTTTTTAAACATACTCCATGATTGGTCTTTCATATGCTGTGTTCAAGGTTCTGAATGATTCCTTACCCAGGTTCCTGAAGGCTGTTCTGATGTTAGCCAGCCTCGTGTATGCCGCAGATGTAATTCTTTTAATGTGGAATTCAGGAGGCAGGTTTGGTGTGATATCAACTCCTAGATCTTTCTCTATGTCCGTTTCATGAAGTACTTCATCTCCAATTCTGTATCCTGTGTCTGGCCTTATGTTTCCACCGCCTAGTTTCATGACCTTGCGTTTACTCGGATTGATCTTCAGTAGCCATTTGTTGGACCATTCATTCAGTCTGTCTAGGTCATCTTGTAGCCTCCTACTATCATCCTCTGGTTTAATCCTCCTCATAATTTTTGCCTCATCAGCAAACAATGAGAGGAACGATTCTATACCTTCTGGGAGATCATTTACATATATATCAGAAACAGTATGGAACCAATGACTAAACCCTGCGGGACTCCACTGGTGACGGCTCGCCAATCTGAGACCTCACCGCTCACAGTGACTCGCTGTCTTCTGTTGCCTAGGTACTCCCTTATCCAATGTAGTACCATCCCTTTCACTCCTGCCTGCATCTCCATCTATTTCATTAGCCTCTTGTGTGGTACTGTGTCAAAGGCTTTCTGGCAATCCAAAAAATATGCAGTCTGCCCACCCCTCTTATTCTTGCCTGATTTTTGTTGCCTAATCGTATAATTCAATTAATCCTGTGAGTCAGGACTTACCATCCCTAAACCCATTTTGATGCTCTGTTACAAAGTTATTTTGCTCCAGATGTTCCCTAAGCTTTTTTTCGCACAATCTTCTCCATCAGCTTGCATGGTATGCAGGTTAGGGACACTGGCCTGTAGTTCAGTGCTTCCTGTCTATCCCCCTTTTTGTATATCGGGACTACATTAGCAATCTTCCAAATTTTTGGCAATTCCCCTGTTACCAGTGATTTGTTATACACTATGGCCAGTGGCAGGCACAGTGCTTCTGCTCCTTCCTTTAGTATCCATGGGACGATTCCATCCGGGGCCTGTAGCCTTTGTCACACCTTACTCTAGCAAGAGTAAGGTGTGACATTCCCACTGGTAATTTCAAACTCTTCTAGTGGTTCCTGGTTAACTATTCCCTCTCTTACCTCTGGAACTTCCCCTTGTTCTAATGTGAAGACCTCCTGGAATTTCTTATTCAGTTTATCGCACACTTCCTTGTCGTTTGTAGTGAATCTGTCTGCCCCTATCCTCAATTTCATTATCTGTTAGTTTAATGTTGTCTTTCTCCTGATGTGGCTGTACAGCAATTTAGGCGAGAGTCTTTACCTTACTTGCGATGTCATTTTCGTATTGCCCTTCTGCCTCTCTTCTCAACCTGACATATTTATTCCTGGCACTCTGGTATCTTTCTCTGCTCTCAAGTGTCCAGTTATTTCTATAGTTTCTCCACGCCCTTTTACTCTGCTGCTTATCTAGCCTACATTTCTGATTAAACCATGAGTTTGTCATCTGCATTTCGTTGTTTTCCTTTTGGAGCAGGACAAACTTGTCTGCTTCTCCCTTGCACTTCTAAGTGATGTAGTCCATCAGGTCTTGGGCCGTCTTTCCTCTGAGCTCTGTTTCCCATGTTATATCTGTTAGGAATTTCCTTATCTCCTCATAGTTTCCCTTTCTGAATGCCAGCCTTTTGTTTTCAGTTCCCCTCCTCAAGTTCTTTGTCTTGAGTATCTGATTCTTCAACCAGATACTCAAACATCAGTACACTGTGGTCGCTCATTCCTACTGGGGAATGAAACAGATGTCCCTTATGTCGGAGTCGTTTAGAGTGAAGACTAGGTCAAGGCTCGCAGGTTCATCGTTTCGTCTCATTCTTGTTGGTTCCCTGACATGCAGGCTTAAGAAGTTTCTTGTCGCCACCTCCAATAGTTTAACTCTTCATGTGTCCTCACCTCCATGCAGTTCCTTGTTCTCCCAGTCTATGCTTCCATGATTGAAGTCCCGCATGATGAGCAGATGGGATCTACTTCTACAGGCAGCAGAGGCTGCCCTCTCAATTATAGTGTTAACTGCCATGTTGTTATTGTCATACTCATGTCTGGGGTGTTCTATCATTGGGTGGAGGGTTATATATTACTGCTACTACTATTCTTGGTCCTCCCATTGTCATTGTGCCTGTTATGTAGTCTCTGAATCCCTCACAGCCTGGGATAAACTCCATTCCTTTCTCATTAGTAGGGCCACTCCGCCTCCTCCCCTACCTTCCCTCTCTCTTTCCTTATTACTGTTTAGTCCTGGGAAAACACTGCATTCGTTATGATAATTAAGAGTTTTGTTTCTGTGTGTCCGATTACATCTAGGTTCACTTCCTGTGCTCTGTCATTTAGTTCACTTGCCTTGCTCGTAATCCCATCTATGTTCTAGTAAATCACCCTGAAACTGACTCTTCTGTCCTTCCTCAGTTTCTGTTGATTTCCCTGAAGCAGGGAAACAGGAATTGTCCAGGATAGGAGGCCTATAGGGAGGGGCTCCTGGAGGATCTGGGGTGTGTGGGGACTGGGAGGATCTAGTATGGGGAGGGTGGTGGAGAAGGGAGAGCTTGGGGGGGGGGAGAGAGATGGCATGAGGGAGGTGGGAGGGGGAGGCTTAAGAGGGTGGGTGAGAGGGGGAGGCTTGAGGGGGGTACAGGGGAAGAGAGGGGTTGGGAGGATGAGGGGGAAGGGGGGCCAGGGGGAAGGGGGAGCCAGGGGGAACAGAAGATACGGGAAGGCTTAGGGGGGGGGTAAGGGAAAGCTGAGGGAGGGGGTGAAAGATGGGAGGGCTTAGGGGATTGGAGGAGAAGGGCGGGCTTAGGGGGTAGGAGAGAATGGAGGCTTTGGGGGGGGGGAATGGAGGGCTTAAGAAGGTGGGGGAAATGTGTGGCTTATGGGTGGGGGAGACGGGACGGCATGGTGAGAAGGGAGGGCTTGGGGGGTTGGGAGAATGGAGGTCCTAGGGAGAGGGAGTGAGTTGGGGGGAAGAAGCTCTAGGTGGGAACTTAATGGGGGACTAGCCGGGGTTGGGGCAGGTAGGAGGTCTATTGGGTGGCAGGTGGGGGTTTCGCTCCTCTTCCTGTGGCTGTTGAACTTATTGTGGAGGGTTCCCTACCCCCTCTGGGATTGTAGGGTTCGGGGTTGTGGGTTCCCTGACTCCTTTCTTTCTCCCTGCGCTCCTTCCTCGCATCTGCTGCCACATCCTCTTGTTCCTTGTCATATCACTCTGCAGGAACACTTTTCTAAACTTCGGTATGCTAGTCTGCTCTTCTTTGCTAACAGGTCCTCTTTTGTGTTCTCGCTCACGAATACCACGTTTATAAATCGGTCTCTGTCCTTGTTGTACTGTCCAAGCCCGAAAAAACTTTTCGATATTCTGGTCAGCCCTCTCGATCCTTACCTCTTTAAGAACCTCAATACTGCATTTTGTCCTTGTCTCTCTTCTCTGCTGGGCTGGTCCCTGTTTGCTCCTTAATGCCTGCTACTACTACTGCTCTTTTTCCCTCTATCGGCGGGCTAGTACATCTAGCTGCTTCCTAAGAAGAGTTCCATGGCAACTTCCCTTACTGCAGACCTAGCTTCAGGGATCTTTGTAAACACTTCTGCAATTGAGGGTTGTACTGTAGAAGTCCCCTCTACATGAACATTACCGTCTCCGTGTGTGTGTGGTGTGTACTCACCTATTTGTACTCACCTAGTTGTGCTTGCGAGGGTTGAGCTCTGGCTTTGGTCCCGCCTCTCAACCGTCAATCAACAGGTGTACAGTTCCCTGAGCCTAATGGGCTCTATCATATCTACACTTGAAACTGTGTATGGAGTCAGCCTCCACCACATCGCTTCCTAATGCATTCCATTTGTCAACCACTCTGACACTAAAAAAGTTCTTTCTAATATCTCTGTGGCTCATTTGGGCACTCAGTTTCCACCTGTGTCCCCTAGTGCGTGTGCCCCTTGTGTTAAACACCTGTCTTTATCAACCCTGTCGATTCCCCTGAGAATCTTGAATGTGGTGATCATGTCCCCCCTAACTCTTCTGTCTTCCAACGAAGTGAGGTTTAATTCCTGCAGTCGCTCCTCGTAGCTCATACCTCTCAGCTCGGGTACTAGTCTGGTGGCAAACCTTTGAACCTTTTCCAGTTTAGTCTTATGCTTGACTAGATAGGGACTCCATGCTGGAGCCGCATACTCCAGATTGGTCTGACATATGTGGTATATAATGTTCTGAAAGATTCCTTACACAAGTTTCTAAAGGCCGTTCTTATGTTAGCCAACCTGGCATATGCTGCTGATGTTATCCTCTTGATATGAGCTTCAGGGGACAGGTCTGGCGTGATATCAACCCCCAGGTCTTCTCTCTCTCTGACTCTTGAAGTATTTCATCTCCCAAATGATACCTTGTATCTGGTCTCCTGCTTCCTA
>WNGS01169217.1:23679811-23691888 GCA_020271785.1 Procambarus virginalis
CCCAAACGCAGAGTTAGGGATTCTATACTGTAGCATGAGTTTACAAACGGGTAGAGGGAAGGAAAAGGATAAAGAGGGAGGGAAGGACAAAGAATATATATAATCTATATATATATATAATATATATAATATAGATATATATATGATATTATATATATAATAGTATATAGATATAATAATATAGGGGGTGTGTACCTCTGCAGGGGGTACCACCTCTGCAAGTGTAGGGACCCCATAGCCTCAGAGAAGAAAATATGGAGTACTCAGAGGAAGACCTTGCGGCTGATCCTCACTGAACACTTGATATTTTCTTCTACCCACCCTATTATTTTTTAGAGGGTATTGATGTATACTATTCTAACTTATCTTAATAATTTTCATTACACACAAAAATCCCGACGTTACAACATTGGTCTACAATGCATACGGTACAAGGACTAATTGTTCCACAAATAGATCTAGTATCTATTATATATATATTATAGATTCATATTTATATATCTTATATATATTTATATATTATATATATATCTATATAAGATAGTTACTAATACTATAAATAGAATTATATATAGTATATATATCTACTATATATTATATATATATATTCATAGTATACGTTATATATATATTTATATATATATATATAAGGATTATATATATCATTCTCATATAAAATATATATATAAAATATTACTAGTATATATATATATTTATATCATATATATAGATATATAATATATATCTATAATTATCTAGAGCTAATATTACCTTATACTGTCGTACCTAGTAGCCAGTGCGCACTTCTCAGCCTACTATGCAAGGCCCGATTTGCCTAATAAGCCAAGTTTTCCATGAAATAATATAATTTTTCTCTATTGTTTTCTTATGCAATTGATTAAACATACCCATTTCCAATTATGTACTGAGGGTCCATTTCTTTATTTATTGGAGTGAAAAATAACGTAGTTATATGACCGACACTAACCAACCCTACATAACCCTACCTATAACCTATCTGTAAGGTTAGGTAGGTTAGGTATACCGAAAACGTAGGTTTAGGTTAGGTTAGGTAGGTGTTAGGTTAGATCGAAAGACAAATTAATTCAATGAAATATTTTGCTTATTAGCAATCGGGGCCTTGCATAGTAGGCTGAGTACTGTTCTGGCTACTAGGTACCGACTATACTATATATATATAAATATCTATATAAAAAAAAAAGGAAAATTAAAAAAAAAACATCTATATATATATTTATATATATATATATTATTATAATATCAACTTTTTAGCCACCAGCCTTTCCCACCAGAAAACTCGAACCCTTGCCAGCACAGAAGCCTTCAACCAACCGGCATAACAGTTATGCCTTAACCCAATACACCACGATCAGACCCTTAGAAGAGAGATGGCAATTTTCGGGGTATTTCAATACCCAAAGAACTAACCACTTCCCAAGGTCAACTAGTTGTATAACTTCTACTTGCTTGTTTAGGCAAGTTGTGGCCATCAAGGCTATAGACACAGGTTGTCTTCCATCATTAAAAAACAGGGACTTGATGAAAAACGTAAAAATTTGACCCCTCACTTGCTCTAGATCTGAGCTGACCTCAGTGACGAATTCTCATTGCCTCAAAACTTCTACAATTTAGTGACGTCAAAAGAAGAATTTTTTTATAAAAGGTTTTTCCAATGTTCAAACCAATTATAAGATTCACGATTGTCTGAATGAACGAGATCTTCTTGCGGCCAAGAACAAAGGTGTCAACGAACTTAACAATATTTATTCGGTCTAACATTCAAAGCAAGGCTGTCACATACAAGTCCGTCGACACTGTTGAGGAAGCAGATGAGGGGGTTAATTATCCAACAGAATTTTGAAATTCACTTCGATCTGCTAGGAATACTATCACACGTACAGCAATTGAAAATCTGCGTGCCAATTATCACGTTGCGAAATATCAACCAGCAAAACTTTGCAACGGCCACGCGCCTTGCAGTAAAATTTTTTTATCAGCATCGTCGTAAAAGCCACAATCTTGACAGGACCTTACAAAGGTGAAGATGTCTTCAATCCTCGCATTCCTATGATTCCAACAGAGATGCCATTTCAATTTAAGATACTGCAATTTCCAATTGATTGGCGTTTTGCAATCACCCATTCAACAAAGCTCAGGGTCAATCTTTAAATTTGTGCAGTTTATATCTAGCCACGGATTGCGTGGGTCTTGGTACTGATTCGCAGTCTGTACGTGGGTGTGGTTGTCTGGCTGATGATTGGCCGAAGAGGGTTTCCAGGCTTTTGTGTCTTGACATTTCCAACGCATACCCAGGTTTGTATTCCCCAAAATTCTTCGGCAGGTGGTTTCTGGATTTCTTGGGAGTTCACAGTTTCGACTCAATCTGTTAACCTTGGCTTTCAATTCGGCTGTAGATGGCCTTCGTTACCCTTTGGAATTTAGTTTTGGTCAGAGGAGTATGAGGTACATTTTCGCCAGATATTCGTCTTTTTTAAGAAATGACGTATATTGGCGACTTGGCACCTCTCCTGGACGATAGCTATCTCCTTGTTCTCACGAAGCTCTTAGCTCCCGCTTTGAGCTCAGGGGACAGTATGGGGTGCTTCTGTATTTGCCTCGATTCTTTCCTTCCTCTGCAATAAGTTCTGCTTGTAGGTGTCTTTGGTGGTGACCTTCTTTTGTGATTCGCGGTCAAATATGTCGTCCAATAGCCAGATACCCACACCCCGTACAGACTGGCAAGCGACTCAACGGTTGGCTGACCCCTTTTGTCCCTTGTGCTTTCAGCCTGAAGTCTCCAAAAGAATTTGTTGACTTACTGCTGGAGAACACGAGGCCGCAGGGATACAGCCCTCGTTGACGTAGAGATCACTGTTTACCCACATACCTGTGGATGAAACAATAGGGATGATAGAGGACCGAGTGTATCGTGATCCGGCCTGTACTCCTCTTGACATACCAGAAAACATTAGGAAACTACTCCAAGCTTGTACTAAAGAGGCACCCTTCTTGAGCCTGGATGAGCACATGTCTAAGCAAGTAGATGGGGTCGCCATGGTTCTCCCCTAGGCGTCCTGATTGCGAACTTCTACATGGGGTACCAGTCACGAACAGAAGGTCTTAGTCGACAAGAACTTGAAACCGGCCATATAATGCAGGCAGTGTGACGACATTTTTACACAGGTATCTGATGTCAGACTCTGCAGGAGCTGAAAGAGGCATAGTTGAGCAGAATTCTGCGTTGCTTTTCACTTACGAGATGGAGAAGGATGGTGAGCTGCCCTTTCTAGATGTAACAGTCATGGAAGGAGCGGAGGTTTCCACACTGCAGTCTACGCTAAGGAAACAGAACATAGGAATGTGCCTCAATGCCAACATTGACTGACCAGAAAAGGTACAAGAAGGAGTGGTAGGGTGTAACGCTATGGTCGACCGTGCTCTCAGAGCCCAGCTCAGGTGGAAGCAAGTCGATGAAGGAACTCTGTATAGAGTAAGTCGGGTCCTAGTCAACAACGGTTCCTCCAAGTGTTTTCGTTGAAAACATCATAAGAAGGAAGGTGGAAACGCACATGTAACCTCTGAAGAGACAACTAACCCACACCTGTAACCCCCTATTAGACTATTTTACAAGGAACTGTCTTTCCACAACTCATAAACAGAGGAAAGGGTCCTAAAGATATTGTTGATAGGAACGTTCTCCCTACAGACAAAAATCAGAAAATACAATTGACGATATACTATAAACCAAAAAAAAAAAAAAAAACGGCCAACCTACTCATGAGAAACTCTCCCGACACAAGCAGAACGCTTTGAAAGAGACCCAACGTCGTCTATGCCTTCAAATGCCCCTTTGGGGAGCTGTAAGCCTCAAAGAACTCAGTATATAGGCAAGACAATAACATATCTTTCCATGCGATTAACGGAGCATAAGCAACAGGGCTCCATTAGGAACATATAATCTCTTCCCACAACCAGACCATCACCAAGACATCTTAACAAACAACACAGAAATCATCGTAGTCTTAGAGCGATAGCAGGGGGCTTGACATCTGCGCGGCACTACAACTGCAAGAATTCAACACCATCAATGAACAGCCAATAATGCCACACTATATTCATGTCCCCCGGCGACTCAAGACCTCGATTCGCCCCAATGTCACCTCCGACCAAGAAGCATCAAAAGGAAATATGGACCAATAGGCCCCTTTCGCAGTTACTTCACATGCTTTCCACTTAATTAACCCAATTTATACCCTATTGTTCTCGTGTTCTGTGCTTGTGTTGAAAGTTTTGTTCACCTCATCCCATAACTGTTGTAACATATCACCTTCAACCGAAATGCGGGTATATAAGATGACAAGCTGTTTAAACCATAGCATAGTAAGAACTCTGGTTTAGTGTTTGCACGGTTATAGTTGTGTGTGTGTAAACTAAAGTCTTTGAAATGTAATAACGTTATTACGAAACCGTTCAAGTGTTGCGTCAGGCTAGAAATAAAAATGAATTTTGGAGAATTGATTTTCAATTACCATCGACAGTGAAAAGAAACATAAGCAATATGAGAAATTCGTGTTAGAATTATTAATCTTACTTTTTCGTCATATTTAATATCTATATATATATAGATAATATATATATATATATATATATATATATATATATATATATATATATATATATATATATATATATATATATATATATATAATATCTGTTAACATGTGTTTATTTGGGCAACGTTCGTGGGCATTCGCTTTCTCCTTTCGGATATCTTTTGATCCATTGCTTGTTTTCTGTATTTTAGCTTGCACTGTGATTATATAATATATTGATCTTATGCCCTTTGCTTGTCATGATGTGGATACTTGGTAAATTATATGTTTACATTCTATATAACGTATTATTTTCCCAAAATTATTGGCTTGTTCCTTCCTTTTCGGTTTATTCATCATCAATTGATTTCTCCTTCGGTGATTTTGTCTTTTGTCTGCTCTTACTCTGCAGAAAGTCAATTCGTCCTACAAAACCAAACGTCTTTTGGAAAAAAAAACTATATTAAAGTTCAGTGTACAAGAGTAGACTCCACCTTTCCTTACCACCACTTTTCGTTCATATTATTTTCTTACGGAATGATAAGCTTTCCAATATATTGCATTATTTGTGTTTTAATTAAGTATAACTAACCTAACATAACATACAAAGTAAGAAATTCATGTTGTTGTTAATATAGTAATATTAATTGAAATATGCAGTTGAAAAGAAATATATGAAAACGAAAATCACTCTGCTTGTTAGGCAAATTTGGCCTTGCACATAGACAAGTAGTGCGCTCGGCTATTAGATTACGATATATATATTTATACTTTGGGGGCAGTTATGTTGCTCCCTGTCGAGAGCTCTTGAATAAACGGCCTATAAAATGTTTCCCCAGAGCTTCCGAGGCTGACCAGGCAAAATGCAATCTTCCTCGATGTTTTCCGAAGTCAGTGTGGAGATTCACTGAGCAGGAGAATGATGGGGCTGGTACAAAACCTCTTCAAGGCACAGGTCAGTGATTGGTTGGTGAAGGTGGAGCCACTGAGCCTCCTTCAGACATCAGTTAGTGATTTGGAGGTGCATAGGGACTTTAGATCCTTCTCAAGCAACAGCCAGGATTGATTGGTGTAGTGAAATAGCGAAGAACTTCCTTCGGCTATTAGTTTGCGAGTTTGCTGTAGGTCAGTTTCGAAGACGTTTGAACACTGAGAACCAAAATGTTACTTCATAGCATTAGCCGGGGAGTGGTTGGTGCAGTTGGAGCCACAGATCCCTCTACCAAGCACCAGCCGGGGAAGTGGTTGGGAGCAGTGGGAGCCACACACCCCTGAACCAAGCACCAGCCGGGGAGTGGTTGGGGCAGTGGGAGCCACAACACCCGAACCAAGCACCAGCCGGGAGAGGGTTGGGGCAGTGGGAGCCACACACCCCTGAGACCAAGCACCAGCCGGGGAGTGTTGGTGCAGTGGGAGCCACCACACCCCTGACCAAGCACCAGCCGGGGAGTAGTTGGTGCAGTTGGAGCCACAGTACCCCTGAAGCAAGCACCAGCCGGGCAGTGGTTTCTGCAGTGTGAGCCACAAAAATATATTATCCTAGACATAATTCCTTGAGAGGGGGCAGTATGATCCTCCAGTAAACAAGAGAGGACTGGTCATAACACAGAAGGAAAGGGACTTCATTCTGGCAGCATTTATGTGATTAATGATTAAAAACTACGCATATTTCACAGTTATTTAATACAATTGAAAATTTTAACAATAATACAGGCTTCATACTGTATTTTATATATTTAATTATTAATACATGCGGCTGTTGCACCACAGGGTAATTAAATATTCAGAATACTTAAACTACAGTTCAATCAGATATTCATTTGTGGGGTTTCCGAAGCGTATCATCTAATTATTTAGACCTAGAAAATGGAATGAATGCAAATTGGAGCTAAATTTCCAAACCCTATTTAATATTCAGATGAGTTAAATCACCAGAATCGCCGGCGTGCTTGTTGTGTCTAGGATTTAAATATTAATTACGGTTATGTGAGGAAATTGTTAAAATATCCGTCATTTATTCGCAAGAATATTAATTATGGCCCAAATGTTCTGCTCGACTTTAAACGTTAACAAAATCCTTTACAATTTGTGTTATTATTACATTCTAGTTTGCTTATTAAAGTAAAATCTTTATTGAAAATTATTCAGGGTAATGAGGTTTTAGAGGAGTTTGATGTACAGTTAGTCCTTGACTGTTTGATTCACACTTGGCCGTGACCTCTTGACTCTTACCTGACCCCTTGAATTGCCCTTGACCTCTCACCTAATTGTACTCACCTAATAGTGCTTGCGGGGGTTGAGCTCTGGCTCTTTGGTCCCGCCTCTCAACCGTCAATCAACAGGTGTACAGGTTCCTGAGCCTACTGGGCTCTATCATATCTACACTTGAAACTGTGTATGGAGTCAGCCTCCACCACATTACTGCCTAATGCATTCCATTTGTCAAACACTCTGACACTAAAAAAGTTCTTTCTAATATCTCTGTGGCTCATTTGGGCACTCAGTTTCCACCTGTGTCCCCTAGTGCGTGTGCCCCTTGTGTTAAATAGCCTGTCTTTATCTACCCTGTCGATTCCCTTGAGAATCTTGAATGTGGTGATCATGTCCCCCCTAACTTTTCTGTCTTCCAACGAAGTGAGGTATAATTCCCGTAGTCTCTCCTCGTAGCTCATACCTCTCAGTTTGGGTACTAGTCTGGTGGCAAACTTTTGAACCTTTTCCAGTTAAGTCTTATGCTTGACTAGATATGGACTCCATGCTGGAGCCGCATACTCCAGGATTGGTCTGACATATGTGGTATATAATGTTCGGAAAGATTCCTTACACAAGCTCCTAAAGGCCGTTCTTAAGTTAGCCAACCTGGCAAATGCCGCTGATGTTATCCTCTTGATATGAGCTTCAGGGGACAGGTCTGGCGTGATATCAACCCCCAGGTCTTTCTCTCTCTCTGACTCTTGAAGTATTTAATCTCCCAAATGATACCTTGTATCTGGTCTCCAGCTTCCTACCCCTATCTTCATTACATTACATTTGCTTGGGTTAAACTCTAACAACCATTTGTTCGACCAGTCCTGCAGCTTGTCCAGGTCTTCTTGAAGCCTCAAGCTGTTCTCCTCTGTCTTAACCCTTCTCATAATTTTGGCATCGTCAGCAAACATTGAGAGGAATGAGTCTATATCCTCTGGGAGATCATTTACGTATATCAGAAACAGGATAGATCCGAGTACAGAGCCCTGTGGGACTCCACTGGTGACTTCACGCCAATCTGAGGTCTCACCCCTCACTGTAACTCTCTGCTTCCTATTGCTTAGGTACTCCCATATCCACTGGAGCGCCCTACCTGTTACTCCTGCCTGTTTCTCCAGCTTATGCATCAGCCTTTTATGGGGTACTGTGTCAAAGGCTTTCCGACAGTCCAAAAAAATGCAGCCCACCCATCCTTCTCTTTCTTGCTTAATCTTTGTCACCTGATCGTAGAATTCTATTAAGCCTGTAAGGCAAGATTTACCCTCCCTGAACCTATGTTGATGGGTTGTCACGAAGTCTCGTCTCTCCAGATGTGTTACTATTTTTTTTTCTCACAATCTTCTCCATCACCTTATATGGTATACAAGTCAAGGACACTGGCCTGTAGTTCAGTGCCTCTTGTCTGTCACCCTTTTTGTATATTGGGACTACATTAGCCGTCATCCATATTTCTGGTAGGTCCCCCGTTTCCAGTGACCTACTATACACTATGGAGAGTGGCAAACAAAGTGCTCCTGCACACACTTTCAATACCCATGGTGAGATTCCGTCCGGCCCAACAGCTTTCCTCACGTCCAGCTCCAATAGGTGCTTCTTGACCTCATCTCTTGTAATTTCGAACCTTTCCAAGGTCGCCTGGTTTGCTGCCACCTCTCCTAGCGCCGTGACTTCTCCTTGTTCTCTTGTAAAGACCTGGAACCTTTTGTTGAGTTCCTCACACACCTCTTTGTTATTCTCTGTTGACAAACCTCTACACTCGTCCCTGATCCCTTAGCTTACCCATAACCTCTCAACTCACCCTTAAGCACTTGACTCAAAGAGAGAAAATGTCTCAATTAAACTATATAAATAATAAGGGGCAACTTGAGCACTTCCTAAATATAAACAACACTATCCCGGTTATTCAAGTTGCATACTTACGACTCAACTTGGATCATTATATCTATTTACTTTCTGTAATGAATCGCAAAGCAGAAGATAATGATATTTCCCTCTTAGGAGCTTTATTGAGGGTTATATAATGCGGAAGATGGGTCACAATAACGTGGCAAAAGGAAGTTGACCAAACCCCACACTAGAAGGTGAAGGGACGACGACGTTTCGGTCCGTCCTGGACCATTTTCAAGTCGATTGTGACTTGAGAATTGTGACTTGTGACAATTGACTTGAGAATGGTCCAGGACGGACCGAAACGTCGTCGTCCCTTCACCTTCTAGTGTGTGGTCTGGTCAACTTATATAATGCGTTTTCTTGGGGAGAGGAAGTCTGTGTATTGCTATATTTTAGGCTTGTAACTAGGTCCCCGCCAAGGTCGTGTTGTTGACCTTTCCCAGGATGCAAAACCACAACAGTTGCCAAACTCTCACGTACCTATTTCACTACTAGGTGAACAGAGTCATTAGGTGAATCGATATGTGCCAAACCATTTCTTTCCCATCCTGGAATCGAACCCGGGATCCCTGAGTGTGAGTCGGGAACGAAGCCACCTACAAGGACTCAGTAAACACATCACTAACAGCGAAGAGCGGAGTAAAAGCAGACTCTCCATGTTCAATATAGTATCGGGAATTGTTAGCGAACAGAGAGTCGGAAGCCGGTTGAACAGTTTTAAATTTAGTGTTTATTGAATTGATTTTAATCAATATTTTCTAAAGCAAATGCGTCCAAGAAATCAAGGAATGGAAGCCATTGCCTTACCTCTCCAGGAGAGCGAAAGGCGAGACCCGAGAGCTGTATCTCGACAAATAAGGAAATCAAGATGAGTACACATAGATACATTTAAGGACTGAACATTGGTGTTTATAGTAAAAACATGGCACTAGTGTTTGCTGTTTTAGTGATGATCATGGTACAACAGTTCACAGTAAGGTTATGGCTGAACAGTTCACAGTAAGGTCAAGGCTGAAGTGTTTACATTAAGGTCACAGAGTTAGTTCACACAGTACTAGCAGATCACAGGGATTTATTCTTCTTAGGAGACTACTGTTTACACTAGGTTTACTGTTTAATCAACGTGTTTAATGTAAAAGTGTTTACAGCTAATTTTAAGTGACAAATATCTTATGTTGTCTCCGAGGGTGAAATATATATGTAGACGACGTTTCAGTCCGTCCTGGACTTGATGATGGTCCAGGACGGACTGAAACGTTTTTGTTTCTTATTTTTTATATGTGGTTCGGTCATCACATCTCCAGCTTCGTTATTGTGACTCATCGACTGTTTATATATAGAATTTTAGAATTACAAATTAAATATGTATTGAATAACCTAAACTTTTGATCTACTTTCAATATACTACCAAATGCAAAATTATATCACGTTATTTTTAGTAAAATCATGGTGCAAGTCTCAACAAATGGGAAAGTTTCCCCGTGCATAAGAGAGGCAAAGTTATGTATATTGCTCAAGGATGCTATACGTTGTAAATTTTGTTGCAAAAGGCTGTTCTCATATTAAATATTTCACATCTAGTTTTCATGATTTATTCCGCACATAAAGACCCAGGCATCATCACAAGGAAAAATTATAGTCGGAGAAATTTAATTAAATAGGAATGCAATGTTCTTCAAGTTATTGTACCCATTCTGGAAACAAATGAATATATTTACATGAATACATACATACATACAACTCCAAACTACACACCCCAGAAGGATTCGAGCCCAGACAGTCAGGAGCACTATGTACCATGGCATACCTGGTTCCTTAACCACTCGACCACCGTGACTGTACAAAAGTCATTGGAACCCGAGGCTATATCATCAACGACCCGACAGCATTTTTGTGGTAAGCGTGGGCATAGATATTTCATCGAATCACCTCATTTGTTTTCACATATCCATACATTAAAACATTGATTGTAACCATGATATATATGTGCTTCAGCCTACAGTTTAGACCTATTGTCTTATGTATGACCCTCTGTCCTGCGTGACAGTGAATATCAGCATTATCCTCACTTTAATAAGACTTAATTGAAATCCTCAGATTAGGCAAAATTGTAATTAATTTTGTCAATAAAGATGTTAATAATAAATAAATATTCGAGTATATTTAGAAGAACTTTGAATGATCTGTTGATAATTAGTAATCAGTTCCCTCTTTACGAGCAAAAGTCTTGGCCATCGCATCAGTTTTGTCATGCATTCCGAGACCAATATGGGAAGGAATCCACAGGAGACAGACTCTGACTCCATCATTGATTATTTCATTATATCTGTGTCTAGCTTCAGAGATAAGCACGTCACAGTTATGCCTTGGGGAGCTGAGGGCAGTCAAGGACGATAAGGAGTCACTTACAATTAGCGTGTCAACTTTGGATTCATATACGCGCTCGAGTGCAGGATTATGGCAACCAATTCTGTTTGAAGAGTGGAGGCCCAGTTACTTAGACGCGCTCAACACTCATGGGAGAATTGATTGTTGCCGCCGGAGGCAGCTAGTTTATTGTGCACCCCATACTCATCCTGTGAGCGGTAGCGCAAAAAGCATTACAGAGGGGACAAAAGGTCTTTGTCAGACTTCATCTTAGATTATTACATAAACAATTTCATCTATCCTTCACACCTTATAGTTACATGTCAGCTAGTTACAGAGAATGTTCTATTTCAAGAGCTATATATTTACAGTAAGTCGTTATACATTAAGGTAGATCTTATCCCTAATACATAATAGTTTGACCAATGGAGATATCACAGAGTCATAGGGGAGCTGCTGTTTATTATTAGTCTTCACAATACACTACATGTTTCTTAATCTCATATCTCGTTTATCTACTTGAAGGGAAATATGGATACAGTGCAAGGATTTCAGGTATTTTATCCTTGGTAATAAGATAGGTTGCCATATCATATAGCATGAGCTTAGATCTATCTCTAAATGGCTCAATTTTACTACGATCCAAGATATAGTGTTCGAGTGTGTGTCCCTGTCTTTGTCCACACACTTTGCACTTTACTTCATCTAGATCCCTATACAAGCCGAACTGCCAGAGATACCTGTAGCCAAGTGTTATACGAGCTGTGACAACATCTGTTAGTCTACTGACTTTGTTACTTGCCCCATACACATGTTTTACTTCACACATTTCATTGTGATCAACAATGGACCTGCTAGTTCCAGTGGGGCTGCCAAGGAGGCTACCAGTGTGCTGCCCATTGCCCGGCCCTGTGGGGGGAAGCCCCTCCCAATCGTCTTGGCCTCCGGCGTGGCGTATGA
>WNGS01169217.1:23703946-23717514 GCA_020271785.1 Procambarus virginalis
GCTTCGCCTTGAATCACTGCGATTAGATATTTTTCTCAAAATACTTGTTGTAGTAGAGAAGCATTACGCGTACCCTCTGGTATATATATTATAAATCCCCAAGAGAGAGAGGTGAGAGGATGAGAGAGAGATGAGACGAAGGCGCCGAAAGGAGGGGGGGGGGTGAACTCAAATCATGACAGTTATATAGATTAACTGAGTGGATATAATGTTAAAGTGCATATGGTGATTAAGAGATACCGATAGAGCAAGCAGAGAGACTGATTTAGAGGGAGACAAAGATTTAGCGAAACAGAGATTTAGAGAGACAGAGCAACAATAACTATGATGCAGGGATATAGAGACAGTTATTGAAAGAATTAGAATTAGAAAGCATGACAGAAAAAACTGAAATAGCGAGTTAGAGACAGCAACTGTCAGGAAAATAGCAGCAAGACAGAGAGAGAATTATAGAGACAAGGAGAATGAATATTTACAAAGGCATGGAGAAAGACAGCTTCAAATCTATTAGATTTTACATATAAATACTAAATAAAGTGTTCCCATATCACTAATTTCTCAGAATTATCCAAAGAAAAATAAGAATTTTGTTATGGTAAGACATTGTTAGGTTTCGAGTATTATACAGTATTATAATACTTAATAATATATAATTAATATATCATCCTCTATTCAAATAAACGTTTAAGTATGCAAAGTTTAGTGAGATATCAGAGTTCTTTGTTTTCTCTTATACGTCGAATGCCTCTAACCTAATCTAACCTAACCTAATCTAACCTAATCAAAACTAACCTAACCTAACCTAATCTAACCTGTCAGTAGACGACAGGTTAGACCTCTGACGACCGTGCCGGGGTCTAATCCCTGGAGACTTGCTCAGGAAGCTGTTTGTTTTCAGTGTACTTCAATTCCGAAGAGTCTGAGGATCTTATCGCGGGTGAAGCAAGGAGCTCCTGGCGGTGTTGAGGAATAGTGCTCACTGCTGCTTGCAAGATGGACTGAAATAAACATTGTGAGCTGAATATGGTAAATGTAGATATTATATAATGAATTTAATCATTTTATTTTATAATGACATTTTAAATTTTCCTAGGAGTTCATGTCAAATACGAGTTCCAGGAAAAATTATTGATCAACCGGCCGTACCACCTTACTTGGATTCACAACCTCACCCGGTAACAGCCCGCTCCTGTGCCAGGTAAGTCCACTACGGGCTCACCATAGCCCGTGCTACTTGGAACTTTTTGCTCCGAGTTACTGAATCTAAAAACATCTCACTCGGATTGCACCATCTCTCACAACTCTACGCTTCACAGACACGGTTCACAGACACCCTTCACAGACACCCTTCACAGACATCCTTCACAGACACCCTTCACAGACACCCTTCACAGACACCCTTCACAGACACCCTTCACAGACACCCTTCACAGACATCCTTCACAGACACCCTTCACAGACACCCTTCACAGACACCCTTCACAGACACCCTTCACAGACACCCTTCACAGACATCCTTCACAGACACCCTTCACAGACACCCTTCACAGACATCAATCACAGACACCCTTCACAGACATCCTTCACAGACACCCTTCACAGACACCCTTCCCAGACACCCTTCACAGACATCCTTCACAGACATCCTTCACAGACATCCTTCACAGACACCCTTCACAGACACCCTTCACAGACACCCTTCACAGACATCCTTCACAGACATCCTTCACAGACACCCTTCACAGACACCCTTCACAGACACCCTTCACAGACACCCTTCACAGACACCCTTCACAGACACCCTTCACAGACACCCTTCACAGACACCCTTCACAGACATCATCACAGACACCCTTCACAGACACCCTTCACAGACATCCTTCACAGACATCCTTCACAGACACCCTTCACAGACACCCTTCACAGACACCCTTCACAGACACCCTTCACAGACACCCTTCACAGACACCCTTCACAGACATCAATCACAGACACCCTTCACAGACACCCTTCACAGACATCCTTCACAGACATCCTTCACAGACATCCTTCACAGACATCCTTCACAGACACCCTTCACATACACCCTTCACAGACATCAATCACAGACACCCTTCACAGACACCCTTCACATACACCCTTCACAGACACCCTTCACAGACACCCTTCACATACACCCTTCACATACACCCTTCACATACACCCTTCAAAGACAAATTTCTAGTTTCCCCCAGCAAGGAAATAGCTAGTTGCCTTGTTACATAGGAGAGCTATGGAGATAAGACGAGTGGAACTAGACCCATCCGAGGCAGAATAAGTACAGCAAGGTGCACCCATTTAGTCTTAGTGAGGGCCTTCCAGTGAGATAGCGAGGCCCAGCGATTTGGATAACGAAGCCAAATGAATGAAATAATGAAACCGTGCTCTCAGGGATTCTCGGATAAGGAGATAATGTGAATGGAAACAGCGAACACTTCTGAACAGCACCACAGAAGGAATCAACATACCCCAAGAAACAGTGGACTCCGCTTACTGTTGAACACCGTCTGCGCCAACCATTAAGATAAAACGGGACATTTGGCCTCGCCTGATACGTATGAGAGACATTATACACCTCAGAGGCGCTATTTTGGGCGCCTTAATGTCGTTTTCGCAGTTTAAAGTACAGACAGACATCTGAACGGACAGAATGCAAACGTGAAAATTATGCAGATCAAGTTGTCATTAGAAGATGTTAACATAAAGAAGTAAGAAGCAGAGTACTTGGAAGACGACTACATACTGTCATTAGGTCGTGAGGTAACCGGAAGTTTTGATATGAGGCATCTATGTCCTTCAGACATTTTTAAATTCGACATTGAGTCAGCATTGAATTCGTGATTTCTTGGAAATGCTGCATGGAACCTAAATTACCAAAGGTAATTTGAGAACTCTGAACGTAACGAGACTGCTTCATATGTTCCTGCTATATTCTAAAGCTTCTCTTACTCACCAATCATCAAAGTTTGCTTTCTACATTTTGTTTGCTACATTTGGTAAATATTATTTCCATTGGTAAACTAGAAAGATTTTTTTTCCGTAAGACAACAGAATAATATTATTTCATCTGTCACCAACTTATATTCTCGCCTCAAACACAAAATTGTTATTCTTTACTGCCATTCATTCCTGTGGTGGCCGTCGTCTGAGTCTCACTAACCATACAATGTATAACCAAGTCAAGAAAGGGAATACATTACAATGTTTCTCATTCGTGCTTGAATTTAAACGATGCAGATCATTCATTTTTTTCTCGAAATGCTTTAAAGTTTTACATACTGGCCGCACCGAAAACATCAACAAACCTCAATGAGATAAGTTTGGAGAGATCTGTTGAAACAGTATTTCATGAATAGTTTAGCACGGCTTGGCGAGACTGGGTACGAGATTCAAAGGTCGGTGTTCTGCCTACTGAACACTCCAATAACCGAGATAATTTGATAAAGGATTCACAATCCCATTAGTGCAATTTGTTAATAGATACAAAAGTCTAGATTTAGGAACGGTAACATTTTCGGGTAGTGTACATGTGGCATCTGACCTCAAAGTCTTTGTTATTTATAATGTTCTGTTATGTCAGACCACAGTTCGAAGCTCATTTTATTCAAATAAATGAGAGACATTTATAAAATTCAAGGCTCATCGAAACAAGAGTACGATGGGCGGTTAGCTTCCTATTCCAATGTCTAAGAGTGGAAAGTCTGAGGGAAAATCAGAAGAGAGGAAAATCGTTGACCGATTTTTGGCTCTTGACCGATACAGTGAGCCTGAGGGACTATGCACTCTGTTATATATCTTACTGTGTTCCTTTTTGTTGCTAACTCATTTTGTGTAATGCAAGGTGTCCCAGAATTCGCTATCACTTTCTACGAAATGGAAGGATTTAGTTTTTTTAAACTCATTAAACATGATTAACATTAGTAAACATATGTGATATAAAAGTATGCAATTTTTTAATTATTTCATCTCTTTTCACAACTCTAACCCCTTATCATGGATACACAAGAACGCACCTTTTCCGTCTTCAGCCAATATCCAGAACACGACGGAACATACAGCATACTGAACCACACGTCATGAAAACAGGTGACTGACACGATACAATGGATCTATAAGTGAGGTACTTCTTCACCTTCTGGCTGTCTGGGTTCGAATCCTTCTGGGGTGTGGAGTTTTCAGTTGCATATTGGCTTGGGGACCATTCAAACGTGTTCGCATTTGTGTTGTTCATGTGACCCCACAAAATGAGGTGATTCGATGAAATATCTATGCCCACGCTTACCACCAAAATGCTGTCGGGTCGTTGATGATATAGCCTCAGGTTCCAATGACTTTTGTACAGTCACGGTGGTCGAGTGGTTAAGGAACCAGGTATGCCATGGTACATAGTGCTCCTGACTGTCTGGGTTCGAATCCTTCTGGGGTGTGTAGTTTGGAGTTGTATGTATGTATGTATTCATGGAAATATATTCATTTGTTTCCAGAATGGGTACAATAACTTGAAGAACATTGCATTCCTATTTAATTAAATTTCTCCGACTATAATTTTTCCTTGTGATGATGCCTGGGTCTTTATGTGCGGAATAAATCATGAAAACTAGATGTGAAATATTTAATATGAGAACAGCCTTTTGCAACAAAATTTACAACGTATAGCATCCTTGAGCAATATACATAACTTTGCCTCTCTTATGCACGGGGAAACTTTCCCATTTGTTGAGACTTGCACCATGATTTTACTAAAAATAACGTGATATAACTTTGCATTTGGTAGTATATTGAAAGTAGATCAAAAGTTTAGGTTATTCAATATATATTTCATTTGTAATTCTAAAAGTTCTATATATAAACAGCCGATGAGTCACAATAACGAAGCTGGAGATGTGATGACCGAACCACATATAAAAAATAAGAAACAATATCGTTTCAGTCAATCCTGGATCATCGTCAAGTTCAGGACGGACTGAAACGTCGTCTACATATATATTTCACCCTCGGAGACACCATAATATATTTGTCACTTTAAATTAGCTGTAAACACTTTTACATTAAACACGTTGATTAAACAGTAAACCTAGTGTAAACAGTAGTCTCCTAAGAAGAATAAATCCCTGTGATCTGCTAGTACTGTGTGAACTAACTCTGTGACCTTAATGTAAACACTTTAGCCTTGACCTTACTGTGAACTGTTCAGCCATAACCTTACTGTGAACTGTTGTACCATGATCATCACTAAAACAGCAAACACTAGTGCCATGTTTTTACTATAAACACCAATGTTCAGTCCTTAAATGTATCTATGTGTACTCATCTTGATGTTCTTATTTGTCGAGATACAGCTCTCGGGTCTTGCCTTTCGCTCTCCTGGAGAGGTAAGGCAATGGCTTCCATTCCCTGATTTCTTGGACGCATTTGCTTTAGAAAATATTGATTAAAATCAATTCAATAAACACTAAATTTAAAACTGTTCAACCGGCTTCCGACTCTCTGTTCGCTAACAATTCCCGATACTATATTGAACATGGAGAGTCTGCTTTTACTCCGCTCTTCGCTGTTAGTGATGTGTTTACTGAGTCCTTGTAGGTGGCTTCGTTCCCGACTCACACTCAGGGATCCCGGGTTCGATTCCAGGATGGGAAAGAAATGGTTTGGCACATATCGATTCACCTAATGACTCTGTTCACCTAGTAGAGAAATAGGTACGTGGGAGTTTGGCAACTGTTGTGGTTTTGCATCCTGGGAAAGGTCAACAACTCGACCTTGGCGGAGACCTAGTTACAAGCCTAAAATATAGCAATACACAGACTTCCTCTCCCCAAGAAAACGCATTATATAAGTTGACCAGACAACACACTAGAAGGTGAAAGGACGACGACGTTTCGGTCCGTCCTGGACCATTCTAAAGTCAATTGTCACAAGTCACAATTCTCAAGTCACAATCGACTTGAAAATGGTCCAGGACGGACCGAAACGTCGTCGTCCCTTCACCTTCTAGTGTGGGGTTTGGTCAACTTCCTTTTGCCACGTTATTGTGACCCATCTTCCGCATTATATAACCCTCAATAAAGCTCCTAAGAGGGAAATATCATTATCTTCTGCTTTGCGATTCATTACAGAAAGTAAATAGATATAATGATCCAAGTTGAGTCGTAAGTATGCAACTTGAATAACCGGGATAGTGTTGTTTATATTTAGGAAGTGCTCAAGTTGCCCCTTATTATTTATATAGTTTAATTGAGACATTTTCTCTCTTTGAGTCAAGTGCTTAAGGGTGAGTTGAGAGGTTATGGGTAAGCTAAGGGATCAGGGACGAGTGTAGAGGTTTGTCAACAGAGAATAACAAAGAGGTGTGTGAGGAACTCAACAAAAGGTTCCAGGTCTTTACAAGAGAACAAGGAGAAGTCACGGCGCTAGGAGAGGTGGCAGCAAACCAGGCGACCTTGGAAAGGTTCGAAATTACAAGAGATGAGGTCAAGAAGCACCTATTGGAGCTGGACGTGAGGAAAGCTGTTGGGCCGGACGGAATCTCACCATGGGTATTGAAAGTGTGTGCAGGAGCACTTGTTTGCCACTCTCCATAGTGTATAGTAGGTCACTGGAAACGGGGACCTACCAGAAATATGGATGACGGCTAATGTAGTCCCAATATACAAAAAGGGTGACAGACAAGAGGCACTGAACTACAGGCCAGTGTCCTTGACTTGTATACCATATAAGGTGATGGAGAAGATTGTGAGAAAAAAAAATAGTAACACATCTGGAGAGACGAGACTTCGTGACAACCCATCAACATAGGTTCAGGGAGGGTAAATCTTGCCTTACAGGCTTAATAGAATTCTACGATCAGGTGACAAAGATTAAGCAAGAAAGAGAAGGATGGGTGGGCTGCATTTTTTTGGACTGTCGGAAGCCTTTGACACAGTACCCCATAAAAGGCTGATGCATAAGCTGGAGAAACAGGCAGGAGTAACAGGTAGGGCGCTCCAGTGGATATGGGAGTACCTAAGCAATAGGAAGCAGAGAGTTACAGTGAGGGGTGAGACCTCAGATTGGCGTGAAGTCACCAGTGGAGTCCCACAGGGCTCTGTACTCGGATCTATCCTGTTTCTGATATACGTAAATGATCTCCCAGAGGATATAGACTCATTCCTCTCAATGTTTGCTGACGATGCCAAATTATGAGAAGGGTTAAGACAGAGGAGAACAGCTTGAGGCTTCAAGAAGACCTGGACAAGCTGCAGGACTGGTCGAACAAATGGTTGTTAGAGTTTAACCCAAGCAAATGTAATGTAATGAAGATAGGGGTAGGAAGCTGGAGACCAGATACAAGGTATCATTTGGGAGATTAATACTTCAAGAGTCAGAGAGAGAGAAAGACCTGGGGGTTGATATCACGCCAGACCTGTCCCCTGAAGCTCATATCAAGAGGATAACATCAGCGGCATTTGCCAGGTTGGCTAACTTAAGAACGGCCTTTAGGAGCTTGTGTAAGGAATCTTTCCGAACATATATACCACATATGTCAGACCATCCTGGAGTATGCGGCTCCAGCATGGAGTCCATACTAGTCAAGCATAAGACTTAACTGGAAAGGTTCAAAAGTTTGCCACCAGACTAGTACCCAAAACTGAGAGGTATGAGCTACGAGAGACTACGGGAATTATACCTCCTTCGTTGGAAGACAGAAAAGTTAGGGGGGACATGATCACCACATTCAAGATTCTCAAGGAATCGACAGGGTAGATAAAGACAGGCTATTTAACACAAGGGGCCACGCACTAGGGGACACAGGTGGAAACTGAGTGCCCAAATGAGCCACAGAGATATTAGAAAGAACTTTTTAGTGTCAGAGTGTTTGACAAATGGAATGCATTAGGCAGCGATGTGGTGGAGGCTGACTCCATACACAGTTTCAAGTGTAGATATGATAGAGCCCAGTAGGCTCAGGAACCTGTACACCCGTTTGATTGACGGTTGAGAGGCGGGGACCAAGAGCCAGAGCTCAACCCCCGCAAGCACTATTAGGTGAGTACAATTAGGTGAGGTCAAGGGCAATTCAAGGGGTCAGGTAAGAGTCAAGAGGTCACGGCCAAGTGTGAATCAAACAGTCAAGGACTAACTGACATCAAACCCTCTAAAACCTCATTACCCTGAATATTTTCAATAAAGTTTTACTTTAATAAGCAACTATAATGTAATAATAACACAATTGTAAAGGATTTTGTTAAAGTTTAAAGTCGAGCAGAACATTTGGGCCATAATTAATATTCTTGCGAATAAATGACGGATATTTTACAATTTCCTCACATAACCGTAATTAATNGGCTGTTCTAATTTTTTCTGCTCCCCCATCAGCTTTTACTCTTCTTCTGGTCTTCCCCTTCACGAGGTACTGTACCTCTTGCCTCTCTTCTGGAGTACCTGTACCTCTGACCTCCCCTTTAGGCGGTACGCCACCTCTGATATTTAAAAAGCAAAATCGCACCCAAAGGTGAAATGAAAAAAATCATGAACGACGTGAGCAAATCCTAATTGAAACAGTTTCCCCGAAGTTTTCAGCCGTCAAACACAGTGCCCAGTCAAACGGGCACTCAAACGTCAAACGTTGTGTCAGAGGCAGTTGTTGGACTTTGCTGCCCATCGCTGGCTGGCACCGGACTGGTGTGAGTTGTGAGGTTGATGGGGTTGAGGCACAATGGAAAGAGGGGATGGATGCAATGGTCCGACTGATTGGCTTAATGTATGACTTCAGTTTTTCATTCTAGTTCCTCGAGTGAAGAATACAACTGAAGGGTCGGTACTGATTGTTCTATTTATTTAGGTGTTTGTTTTGCATTTATGTGTGCATGTAATTAGTTATAAATGTATGTTTATGTTAATGTATGTGTATCCATATGACTATGATTTTTTATTTGTGTGTATGCATGCATTACTGAATTAGTCTTGGTTTGAATATATGTACCTTGTATGTACAAATTTGTATGTCCATACATTTGGGTTTCTTTAAATGCGTAATGAGTGCTTGCAACATCTACGCAGTATGTATGAATGACAACTGAATAATGATCATGAACAATGCGTTAACTAAAGGTTTAGGTGAAAATGAACTTTACCTTGTCGTGTGAATAACCATTACTCCAAGGTCAAGATACATTCAAGTCAAACGTTCTCCCTTTTACGACATAGGGCCCTGGGGCCAGACTCACGAAGCAGTTATGCAAGCACATAGGAACCTGGAGTCAGATTCACGAAGCAGTTACGCAAGCACTTACGAACCTGCTCATCTTTTCTCAATCTTTGGCGGCTTTGTTTACAATTATTAAATAGTTAAGGAGCTCCGACGCACCAGGAGGCTGTTTGCAACAATAGCAACAGTTGATTGGGAAGTTTTCATGCTTCTTTTTAATAAATGTAACCAAAGCCGTCAAAGATTGAGGAAAGATGTACACGTTCGTAAGTGCTTGCGAAACTGCTTCGTAAATCTGGCCTTTGAAGCTTACAACTCAACAGCTGGAAATAACGCAGCGGACAAAACATGATCGAGTACATTTAAATCAACGTCAGTTCATTTGTACAGAGTCAGCCTGGGAGAAGAGAATGGAAATTATACCTTACATGGAAGAATATGAGAATGGAAGCAATACCTTTTTTTCTTTTAAGTTTCTACTGTATAACTCAGCATCTATGTAAGTCTGCGCAGGCGAGGACCGAGACTATAAATTCATGGAAACTGAAGATAAGTTGAAAAGAATTTTAAACCGTTAAAAAGCAATCATGGACGGAGAAAATAAATTTTTCATGCGATATCATACGTCATATCTGTGAATGGCTTTGAAAGGGAAAACTCGACGATAGAGAGATTTTTTGTTTACATATGTAGTATGTATATAATATATTTGTTGTATCTATCTTCTGCATGCTTGCTATTCTTGCTGGGTCTAAGTCAAGCAAGTGCGCCCCGCGGCTGATACCCCCAGTAACAATATGCACAGTAAAAGCATAATAAAACATGCACTAACCGAATTCACTAACACTATCAAACATTCAAACGTCACTTTTCAGCTAAAACACAATCAATCATTCAGGATTGAATACAATACTTCTTCATTAATCAATAGTTCTGTTATCCGACATGTAACGTAGCAAAAACGTTATTTTTAATATTCTTTGATACAACGTTAATGTTACTATTTTTTGATACAACGTTAATTTTACCAGTCTTTGATACAACGTTAATTTTACCATTCTTTGATACAACGTTGTAGCCACGTTTACTATGAGCAGCTGAACGTCTCATGAAAACTTCTATGAAAAAAGCAAAACATTACTTCTAGCTTCACAGAAGCGATTGGTCTTCGCAATAGGAGCCATTTCTGCTTATGGAGAGGAATGGGGCGACCCTTATGACAATCTTCACACAGTAAAAGAAACACACTGAAAAGTTGCCAATGACTAACCACAACTGCTTAGCTCTATTGCTAAGAGATAAGTCATCTCTAGAACCAAAAACGGTTGAAGGCCGCAGAGGTATAAACGCCACAAAACTGGCGAGACAGGGCGATTCTAATTGAAACTTTTAAAACACTGAACAAGTGAGCCGGTCAGCCGAGCGGACAGCACAGTGGACTTTTGATCCTGTGGTCCCGGGTTCGATCCCGGGCGCCGGCGAGAAACAATGGGCAGAGTTTCTTTCACCCTGTGCCCCTGTTACCTAGCAGTAAAATAGGTAACTGGGTGTTAGTCAGCGGTCACGGGCTGCTTCCTGGGGGTGGAGGCCTGTTCAAGGACCGGGCCGCGGGGACACTAAAGCCCCGAAATCATCTCAAGATAACCTCAAGAGAAGGTTGTTGATCCAGACAATTTCATCAGAAGGTCAGGTGTAATACAAACTGGGAGCATTCGTTATTAGCTCCACAAGTCACAATGTAGGAATGAGAACAGGTGATGCTTTTTCACCCACAAGGTTATAAACCCATGGAACCGGATACCCGCTGAAGCTGTAAATGCCAAAACTGTGTTAAGTTTTAAAATCTACCTGGGAAATATCATCAAGGCAAAGGGGGGGAACCTTCGGCTAGCCGCCGGCTTCCTGTCCTCGTCGAGGCCACTAGGACTAGTAGCCATCAGGTAAATAGGGTAATAACTGTCTGGCCTTCGATTCCAGAGTGACAGACATTCTCTTTTATACTTTTAGATTTATGAAACTAAAGGAACTATAAATCATCAATAAATAACAATCCATTATATCACTAGAACACATGCAACATTTTATTAAAACATATCATCAACGACGCGCAATTACACAGAAAATAAGCCTTTAAATAAGTAAAATACATCAAGAGCAGGTTATCTTGACATGATTTCGGGGCTTAGCGTCCCCGCGGCCCGGTCCTCGACCAGGGACCCCGTTTGTTACACACCGCCAGGAAGCAGCCCGTAGCAGCTGTCTAACTCCCAGGTACCTATTTACTACTAGGTGAAGAGTGGCATCAGGGTGAAAGAAACTCTGTCCATTTGTTTCCGCCTCTACCGGAGATGCAAAATCATGATGCAAAAAAAATATATCCACTTCACCACAAGTCACTATACAAAAGTAAAAATAATCATTAAGAGTGTAAATGCTAAGATAACCCTACACACCTGCTTTAGGGATTCACACGGAAGCTGTGATCTCCCAGCGAATTTCCCAGAGGAAATCAACCATATAATCTATCATGCCCTCGGCAGTACAGGTCCCACATTAGGGAGGCTGGACATAATACATCCGGCGTTATTCTAATTGATCTGCATCATTAATTATTATTAATTCTCATACTTTTAATATTAATAATTCTCATACTATTAATATTAATAATTCTCATACTATTAATATTAATAATTCTCATACTATTAATATTAATAATTCTCATACTATTAATATTAATAATTCTCATACTATTAATATTAATAATTCCTCATACTATTAATATTAATAATTCTCATACTATTAATATTAATAATTTTAATATTACTTTCATTGCTACTACCTGTAGTTATGGTATGAACACAACACACACACACACACACACACACACACACACACACACACACACACACACACACACACGTACGTTCACTTCCACTATCATTCTCACACATAATACAGATATACTGAGAATCTTGCCAACATATATGAACAATGCCTATACGATATAAGCTATTCATACCCTACTGAGCCTCATATCGTGTTATCTATTCATTTTAAATTGCCTCAATCCGATTGAACAAGAAGATAGGAAATATTTTGTCTTTCCTACTGAAAAAAATTATTCCAGAAATTAATAAACCTAAATTGTGTGAGAGGTAAACTAAAAATACCCTGTTTTTTTTTAATTTTTAGAATTTTTTTTCAGATTTTGTGTTTATTTTATTGAAACACCAATAAGAATAAAAGGCGTTTTATCCATATTATGACAGATGCTGACGTAACTTTACCTCTTAAGCTTAAACGTTGATTGAAATGTCTGCAACTAGAGTGAATTTGAGGCTCTTACCCCTGATAAAAATGAACTATTAGCCAAGATATCTGACGACAGTTGGCTCTCCATATCAACCACTAGGGAGTAATATTACGGATAAAATTGTAATACATTACGGGGTAATATTGTGTAAGTTCCCTACACAACACCGATAGCCGAAATAATGGCCAACATACATATAGTCAAGGTGGATACGCAAAATCTAATATTGAAGGGTAGGATAATATTTGTGCAATCTATCAGGGCGTCGTGTCAACATGGGAGTATTGGCTTATTGACAGAAGTGTCTGCCTGCGTACATGTATGTTGCAGAGGCTTGCATGACGGCGCACTGCAAGGCTCCTCAGGTGCCAAAAATGGCAAATGCAAGAAATTTTAATACCCCGCTTTGCACTCTCATGCGGTGGAGAGGCATCAACCGATTGAAAAATATTATAGAAAAAGTTGTTACATGTATTACATAATAAAGAACAATACGACTAATCCATTCATTATATCATAATACAACAAATGCCGTCATCAATAACCATGCACTCTTATTGTTGTGAGCAATTGTAGCATCGCCTCATACGAGCAGGTGTATAGGGACTCATGGTAAGTGGCATACATAATATATACAAATACAAGTTTATAAAGTAGAAATATGTATCTGTATAAATAATGTAAATTTGCGTATATCTTCCTCTCAGCGTTGTCACTTTCTCTTTCCTGCGTGTTGTCCATATTGCTTTCCCGCTCCTCACACACCCACTTCTTACTCACACTGTCACTCTTTTATTCACACACTCATTTCTTCCTCATGTACTCACTCCTTCCTCATACACTGTGGCACTGTAAGAGTGCCACAAGTTTTTTGAAGGAACTGGGCTCTAGGCTAATAGAAAAATTGAAACAAGATGAGACCCTAGAGCGGCCAGCTTCCTTTTCAGCCCCTCAGCGTGGCGATACAGAGGGGAAAATGTGCATTGCATTCAGGGTTCCTGCCAGCCATCCGAGGAGCTAGAGGAACTC
>WNGS01169217.1:23737425-23758096 GCA_020271785.1 Procambarus virginalis
AAACTAATTTTTTGTATTTGCGTCTCTTCTTAAGAATTATAAAGATTCGAATTCCGCAGCAGTGTTTTGGTTCTGTTCTGTTCATTCTTTATCTGTTCCATGCCTGTTCTCTCTTCTTTTTGCTTCTAGGCACCGTCTATCCAGCTTTGGACCAGTTGAGGGCTTTGTTCTTTTCAGTCTTAAATGGATTTCGAAATTGGTCTGTACTTCTTTGCATTTTCTTTTGTAGTGTATGTGTGTCGAGGCCATTTTTTGTGTGCTCTCCCTCTCTCAAACAGCTTTCTGCTCACTTAATCTTTACACGCTGTATGGGGGACACAGTGGTCAACAAACTCCCACACAACGGTCACCATACGCTAACACTATTACAGGGAGCCGGTCGACCGAGCGGACAGCACGCTGGGTTTGTGATCCTGTGGCCCTGGGTTCGATCCCAGGCGCCGGCGAGAAACATTGGGCAGAGTTTCTTTCACCCTATGCCACTGTTACCTAGCAGTAAAATAGGTACCTGGGTGTTAGTCAGCTGTCACGGGCTGCTTCCTGGGGGTGGAGGCCTGGGCGAGGACCGGGCCGCGGGGACATAAAAAGCCCCGAAATCATCTCAAGATAACCTCAAGATAACCTCAATATGTCCTCTTCACTATTACACTGCAGCCCACACACAAGTACATTGTGAGTTAATGTTCCAACTTCCTTCAAATGGAAAGAAGAGCATAAGAAATAACGATACTCGTGCAAGACCATTTAGCTGTCCTACTAAATCTTTGTACTAATATCGGTTTTTTACCCTCTGAGACATAGTCTTATAGTCACAGCCTCAAAAACAAAAAGATCATTACTCATAATCTCCAACACATACCCACAATCGTTGTTGTTGTTATAGATTCAGCTACTCAGAACAAGTTCCAAGTAGCACGGGCTATGGTGAGCCCGTAGTGGACTTACCTGGCACAGGCTATGGTGAGCCCGTAGTGGACTTACCTGGCACAGGCTATGGTGAGCCCGTAGTAGACTTACCTGGCACAGGCTATGGTGAGCCCGTAGTAGACTTACCTGGCACAGGCTATGGTGAGCCCGTAGTAGACTTACCTGGCACAGGCTATGGTGAGCCCGTAGTGGACTTACCTGGCACAGGCTATGGTGAGCCCGTAGTGGACTTACCTCGCACAGGCTATGGTGAGCCCGTAGTGGACTTACCTGGCACAGGCTATGGTGAGCCCGTAGTGGACTTACCTGGCACAGGCTATGGTGAGCCCGTAGTGGACTTACCTGGCACAGGCTATGGTGAGCCCGTAGTGGACTTACCTGGCACAGGCTATGGTGAGCCCGTAGTGGACTTACCTGGCACAGGCTATGGTGAGCCCGTAGTGGACTTACCTGGCACAGGCTATGGTGAGCCCGTAGTGAACTTACCTGGCACAGGCTATGGTGAGCCCGTAGTGGACTTACCTGGCACAGGCTATGGTGAGCCCGTAGTGGACTTACCTGGCACAGGCTATGGTGAGCCCGTAGTGGACTTACCTGGCACAGGCTATGGTGAGCCCGTAGTGGACTTACCTGGCACAGGCTATGGTGAGCCCGTAGTGGACTTACCTGGCACAGGCTATGGTGAGCCCGTAGTGGACTTACCTGGCACAGGCTATGGTGAGCCCGTAGTGAACTTACCTGGCACAGGCTATGGTGAGCCCGTAGTGGACTTACCTGGCACAAGAGTGGTGCTGTGCTGGTGCACACAATCGGTTATTGTTCATATTCTAAACAAAAATACAATCATATTTTATCAGGAATCCACATTAGACATTTATGCTAATTTTTGCATGTTAAATATATATGAAATATGGCATACTGTAAGCACACTACACAAATTCCAATTTTATGCCCATTGCGATATTGTTATATTATTTACTAAAACAAAAAATGATTAATGAAATAAATTATTTTCCCAAATAATTAATGTTTATCACATATATTTGTGTATTCTACTTATATATTAAACTCTTTATGAAACGAAGCTTGAAATAACGAATTTGTTAGAGTTGGATTCAGTAAGTTCGTGTATATTATATGTATATCGATGTGGTGGGTTATATTTCCATATATTTACGCCGGCGCACTTGCGTATGGATTAGCTACGCATCATCTCTAATGATACGCATACTAATACTATCAGGGGAAAGCGTCAAGCCATTACGACTTTAGAGCACTTGGAAGGGGTCAGGATAAGGTTTTGGGATTGGACGGAGGGAAGGAATGGTGCCCCAACCACTTGGACGGTCGGGGATTGAAGGCCGACCTGCATGAAGCGAGACCGTCGCTCTACCGTCCACCCCAAGTGACTGGGCTGATACGCATAAGTCAACTAGTAGGTTTTTACAGTGTCTCAACTGTAAAATACATGTACCTCATGATACATGTATGGTTCATGAATGCATGAAAAGTCACATAGAAAACAGTGCGTTAATATCTTATATACACAAAAATAATACACATCTGTATTTATAAATGCGAACGTCTGTTTGTCCGAGGATGGAGACCAAACGGTAGAGGCTAGTCTAGCCCAACTTTGCAAGATGACACAGGGTGGTTAGTGGTTTGTCATAGGTCATTTAGCGTTTGCCCCAGAGCCACACTATGGGAATTATTTACATGAGAGTGATGCTCCTATGAAGTCAAGTCAGACACAGTGGGTGTGTTTTCTTTATAGTTATCGGTGCACTGTAAAATAAATTCTATGAGAGTTTGTGAGTGGCAGTGGGAGGGGTGAGAGGGACGGAAAGAGGGGAGAGATAAAGTGAAGTGGATGAGAGTGGGATGGTGAAAGAGAGAGGAGAGAGGGTGGAATTGTGAAAGAGAGAGGAGAGAGGGTGGGATATTGAATGAGAGAAAGCGAGAGGGTTGGATGTTGAAAGAGAGAGAAGGAGAGAAAATGGGAGAGGGGAAGAGAGCGGAAATGTTGGGGTAGAGGAGGGAGAAAGGGGTGAGAAAGGTTAGAGATTAAAAGGGAGAGGGAAGGATAAGGATGAGACGGGTAATATTTAAAAAGTAGAGGGGAGAGAGAGGGAAGAAGAGTGAGAGGCGGGATTGCTGTGGGAGAGGGCAAGAAAGGTCACTTAATATGAATGACAAAAATTATTTGATCGCTAACTCTAGCACGAATACAGGCGCTGAGTCTCTATAACGTGGCTTAAGGTATAATGACCAAACCTCACATCAGAAAATTAACAAACTACAACGTTTCGGTCCATCTGGTCAGGGAGCCGGTCGGGTGAGCGGACAGCACGCGGGATTTGTGATCCTGTGGTCCTGGGTTCGATCCCAGACGCCGGCGAGAAACAATGGGCAGTTTCTTTCACCCTATGCCCCTGTTACCTAGCAGTAAAATAGGTCCCTGGGTGTTAGTCAGCTGTCACGGGCTGCTTCCTGGGGGTGGAGGCCTGGTCGAGGACCGGGCCGCGGGGACACTAAAAAAGCCCCGAAATCATCTCAAGATAACCTCAAGATAACCATCCTGGACCATTTTCAAGTCGTGTGTGATAACATGACATGATAATGCTCCTGAACGGACCGAAACGTCGTCGTTTCGTCATCTTCTGACATGTGGTTCCGCCTTCTAGCACGAGTCTGTATAATTCGTATAACCTTTTTCACTAGAGAGGGAAGGTAAAAAAATAACTACCCAAAAATTATTTTTCGATTCCATATAGCCTGGCTAATGTAGCTTAACGAGGTATTTCGCGCAAGTTGTTAACGCCTATGGAAGCAGTTTTTGCTTGGACATGAGGATGGTAGGATGTTCTTAAGTGTAAGCTCACACTTGATATTTATTTGAGTATGTTTACTATGTAGTAATTCGGTTATGTCGAATCATCTGTTCTCGCTGTACCCTTCGGTGCTGTTGGTCAGTGAAAAATCTTACCTGGGCATGTCTTTTTTTTTAATATTTTACAAGAGAGTGGGAAAAGTTCTGCAAGACCGTGGCACTGTGAAGTCAGCACCAAAGTGTTTATTGATGATGTCACACTCACCAAAGTGTATTGATGATCTCACACTCACCACAGAGTGTATTGATGATCTCACACTCACCACAGAGTGTATTGATGATCTCACACTCACTACAGAGCACAGAGTGTATTGATGTTCTCACACTCACCACAGAGTGTATTGATGTTCTCACACTCATCACAGAGTGTATTGATGATCTTACACTCACCACAGAGTGCACTGAAGATCTCACACTCGCCCATATTAACTCTATCCTAAGGTGTTAACAATAAGTGGAAGTTCGACGTATTTGTATCTTCACTATGGTTAACTTCTCTTCACAAGTGTTTGAATCCATCTCCAGTGATTTATGATGCCGAGAAATTTCTTGAAGTATATTTCCCACGTCAGAAACCTTCTTCCAATACATCATTCACTTTTTATCTTAAGGTTAATTCTTCCCTGATCTCATGAAAGTTGAAAAATGGGTATTTTTTAATCATGAATCAACTAATATTTCTCATTTGCACTCAATCACACTCAATGCCAGTAATACAGCCACGATTTATTCATACATGTAAAAAAAATATTTATTTAAAATTTTCTCTCGCAGTAGCTGAACCAGACGGGGAAAAACTATAAACTAAGAGGCCCGTGATGAAGACAGAGAGTGATGGAAAAGGTGGAAAGGATAGTATATATATTGCCTAAAAGAGTTAAGTTTTCTTTAGTTAACTCTGAGTTAAGGCTTTCATACAACACAGAGGGGAAAGTGAAGCAGGAGTAAATAGTGAAAATTGGAAAATTCTAAAGGTACTAATTGTTCAACACACAAGGGGAAAAGTGTCTTTCATTTCCGAAGGGAAACGAAAGGGGGGAAGATGATTTTTACGTTCATTGATTATTAATGAGCTTCCAGTAAGGGATGACTTTAGAGTCATGAGGTTATTAGCATTAAAATGATCTTTCAAACTTGAACCTTTCAATAAATATTTATCATGAACTATAGATATATTAGCCTGAACTGAAATATCAATTAATAATTCAAAAGAGCACATTAATTAATTATTTTTAGGCAATTTAGTTTTTAGATTATTTCAGTTTTTAACTCTCCTTGATTTTGGCTCATTTGGTTGCCACTTGGCAATACATGGATAAAATTTATTAATTTGCGTTATTATCAAAATCTGTTTTTATTTTCCTTTGCTCGTCAAATACTACATTACAAGCATTATACACTCTGTATTACTACAATTTCTGTAGAATGGATTGATACAGCATAAGACGGTAGCTTGTACTATACTTGTATTCACTGTTGGTTACTATTAACCAAATACTTAAGTCCTACCTTATGATAGCTCTTCATTAAAATTGACCAGATAACACACTAGAAGGTGAAGGGACGACAACGTTTCTGTCCGTCCTTGACCATTCTCAAGTCGATCGTGGACTCACAATCGATTGTGGATTCACAATCGACATGAGAATGGTCAGGACGGACCGAAACGTCGTCGTCCCTTCACCTTCTAGTGTGTGGTCTGGTCAACATACTTCAGCCACGATATTGTGACTCATCGTCTTCATTAATATTCTCTGAATGATTTGGCTTTACCCTGCATTACTATGGCAAAAGGTCAAAGTCATTTGTCCTAGTCAGTAAAATACCAAAAAGTTAAATTACTGAGTGAACCGGATGTAATATAGAAGAACATTGCTCGCTTAGTTACTTGTCAGCTTTATTTTGTAAAGGTAAAGTACTTATAACAGAGCACGAGTTCCAAGCTGAAATTTTGTTTTGAAATACAGGTCTTTCTTGACAACATATGTTGTTGAATATGACCGAAAGGGTAAGATTAATGACTTTAACACGAATCTTCTCAATATTTCTTATGTTTTTCTTCACTCTCGAGGAAAGTTGACAAATTAACTTGAGCACAAGCAACAGGGCTCCATAAAGGAGTATATAATCTCCTCTCACATCCTGACCATCGACAGAGACATCTTAACAAGCAACACTGAATTAATCGACAGATATAGCGACAACAGAAGACTGGACATCAACGAGGCCCTTCACAGTAAAAAATCAAGACCAGCAATCAACAAACAGTTAACACATAATTACATTCTATCCACTTCAAGACCCCGAGCCAACGCAGAGACAAGATCCAATGACCCTGCTATAGGTACACTAGCAGCCGTATAAACATAAGCTGCTAATGTTGATACATTTAATACCTTATCAATATTCCCCTATGTTATGCCATTCATCCAATCGTTTCATCCATTAGTTCTTTAACACCTCACCCAGAGAGAATATAAGCCAGTGCTAAATATAAGCCAGTGCTAAACATGGTAAACTTGTCTTTGAGAATGTAAGGAGTGACCTTGTAAAACGCATCCCTAGGCGTCAGACCAAAATAAAAAGTGTGAAAATGAACTTTAGAGTTAATTTTTCAATATCCCTCGACAGTGAGAAAAAACATAAGAAATAGTGAGAAGATTCGTGTTAGAATCACTATTCTTAAACTTTTGGTCATATTCAACATCATATATATTTATATATGTATATAAATAATTATTTTTTTTCACACCAACATCTCGTTTTTTTCTTTTCACTTGTAATAGTTATGCTTTGTATATGTTAATGCCACACATTTTGTAATCATATAATCATGTACAATAAAGGTCTCAATCAAATACTAGTGGTGGCAGATACAAATACTCAAGAAATCAGGGACAAACTACAAAAATTTCCAGAATGATTCCTACTCTGCTTTTCCGAGGCTATGGGTCCCCACAACTGCCCCAGAGATGGAACCCTTATAAATAATGTATATATAATCCCATACAGCTAAAAATATCCCTTAACTTATCGTAACAGATACAGTTGAAGAATTGATCCTAAGGTTCGTGTGAGGTATTTGGGACGAGAGTTAACATATATAAGTTGCAACTAAAGTTCATATAATAAGATATTTAAATAGGTTATTAGGGATGCATTAAGCGTGAGGACAAGTTGATGAGAAATCGCTGACGTTGGTAAGACGCCCAGGAAATTGGGAGGCATTTTGGTAATGTATTGGCTCCTTGTGCTTGCCTGTTGTGTGCCAAGGCAACAGTGTAGAGTGAATTCACAATGTTTATATATGTTGTTATGGGGTTAGGAAAATGCCTCTGCAGAGCTTTGGTCTGGATGTCTAGGTAGCCGATGTATTAGGGTGTACACCAGGTCTGAGAATATCTTCCCCATGCCATTCACCTGGACTCTAGGAGACTCGAATCGTGGACCTCACGTGTGTGAGGCCGAAGCTATATCAACCGAGCTATTGAGTAGCCTTAATAAGGAAACATTCATGGAATGTTCATTTCTTTAATAATGAGGAGAATGGAATGATTTCCACGGAATTGTAGAGAACAATTTATCTGAGGATATCTTTGTATGTTCACATTGCCCTTAAACATTCAATCCTGTCAACCAAATCTTTTTTGATCCAAGCAGAGAGTAAGTCACAATAACGTGGATGAAAATTTTGACACTCATTCCACACTCATGAAAATATATGAAGTGACCACATTGGAGCATTTGAGAGTATTTAAATAATTTTCCTCGACACTTCCTTCATCCAGCTCGTCCTCTAAACAGAGACCAAAAGTCCATTCCATGCACCCACCAAATCCCTCGGTTTATGGTTGAAAAATGGTTTACACGCGACTCAACTAATGCCGTTCGAACCCTTCCGGAACAAGTGCTTCATTGACGAATCTTGTTCGAATCACAATTCTGTAAATGCTTCACTAATGTACTACAAATACAAATAATCGCCAACAGAACCTAAAAACCTAACCTAAACTAACCAGTGCCTAAATATGTATAATGTGCTAATATAAAATAATATTAATTTATATATGATAAAATTCCTGTTTTGAATGAGCAGCAAGTTAAAATTGATGAATGCGACTACGGGGTCGATCGTTGGACGGAAAGGACTTGGTCCGAAGACGAGTTGCTTCATCAGTGATCTCGTGATGTGGCTGCCGACCGTCGTGCAGGTATCATACTTGCTTTAAACGTTCTGTTCCATGCTTCGATTTCAAAATTTTCTGACAGTATTGATGTTTAGTGAAAAAAATGTGTTCATTTCCTTTCATATAAATGCGTCATTTATAAAGCAATTTGCTTGTGAGAGCCATGTGGTCTGTATTTTGAACCTAAGTCTGTCGTAACCTCTTGAAGGAATACTCCTTATAGCTTGAGTTGCTTCCAAAATTGTCTGATATTTTCTGTATTGAATTTTTTATCCCCCTCTATCGGCAACAGAGTTAACATCCACTTTTGTTTTGAACTCTATATTTCATCAGGCCCTCTTGTCAAACACCCATTCATTATATCAGAATATTTAGTTCTTAATTATATATATGTTCATGTCAACTGAAAGCCCATATTCACATCTCATGTCAGCAAGGAAGAAAGGAAGATGATTCAAAATATTATTTGGCACTGCCAAAGAGAGAGAGAGAGAGAGAGAGAGAGAGAGAGAGAGAGAGAGAGAGAGAGAGGAGAGAGAGAGAGAGAGAGAGAGAGAGAGAGAGAGAGAGAAAGATCATTCAGAACAATAAAAATAGACAAAACAGAAATAGAAGTTTTGACAATAAACATTGTAGAAAAGCAACAAGTAAAATATTGTTCGAGAAAACAAGAGACAGAAGAATATTCAGATAAAGGGAGGGAAACGGGTAAAAAAATATATAAGCAAAAAGATGAAACGTGTACAATATTTAGAAAGGTTGATTGCACACTTCAGAGAAAATAGGAAACAATTCTGAAAAAGAGAGACAGAAGGGAGAACAAACACCTCTAGAGGATGTAAATGTGTTAGATCAAGATGACAGAGTGCTCGTGAGAGAGGATCAAGTTCACCAGGGAGATAGGGGAAAGGATATTTTACGAAAAGTAATATCTGACAATTTCTTCGTACTGGTGCAACCTGAAACTAGAAGAAAGAAACACGACAGGTATAAAAGGCTGTTATATAACATAAATGGCAGGATCAAAGACCTGTTGATAATAATTGACTTGATATTATTTTATTTCAAAGTAAAATGCCATGATATGATAGAAAAGAGCAAACTAACAGCAACAGCGGCTAATAAAACGATAACAGGAGTGCCGAGAACTTATGTAAGTTCTCGGGACTCCTGTTATCAGTCTGTTAAAGAAGCAGGTCTATTGATTATTAAGGAGCAAACTAACAAAAACCATAGGACAATGAAAACAAAATCCCTTGCTTAACTATCGAAAGGTATTAGTACCCATGGTATTACTGCCCTTGATATAACAAAAGAAATAATAATAAGATTTTATATTACTACAAAATTGAGCACGAAACAATTGATATCAATTAGATAAGTTGAGATTCAGGAAGAAATAACTGATCAAATGCTAATTTGAAAATAGTGTTTTTGATCTAAGGAACAAATTTCTGAGAAACATAATAGATGTGTGGGATCAGTTATTATTTCTAGCGAAAATTATATATATATATATATATATATATATATATATATATATATATATATATATATATATATATATATATATATATATATATATATATATATGATTAAAAACTCCAGACCCCAGAAGGAATCGAACCCAGACAGCCTACTATTCACCTTGGGGTACCTGGTACCTTAACCGCTAAACAACACTGACTGTATAGAACGGTTAAATGTCGTGAGACTATTTATCCAACATTCGACAGGGCTCGGTGCTCAACTTAGGCATAGATATTTCATCAAATCATCTCAGTTGATGAGGCCACGTGAGCAACACCCCGAATTCCTTGAGGTGTGGAGTTTTCATGCAGTTTCACAGTGGATTGGGAACCGTTCAAGCTTGTTCGTATATTTAAATGAGTTTGGGTGGTTATAAATAGACGCTGCCTTTCATGGTTCAATATAGGCCTTCAGCAGTTTCTTAATTATTATGATCTTAATATTCCCACTCAGTAAAAGTGTACCAGAGTGTTAAACTACCCACCATCTTATATTAATGTAATATTCTGACCATCTTTATGCCAAAAACTTCCTATTCCACCAGCCAATCACCTCTTCCACTCCTTTCCATTTTCTCTCTCTTATACTTTCTCATTCAATGTCTTTCTCCTAGTAACCATACTACCATCATTGTACCTTAAACCTTCCCTCCCTCATCCTCACCTTCTACCATATTCCATCCTGTCCCTCGCGCTCTCTCTGTCATTTCATACCTCTATACACCTTGCCTTCTGCCTGCAGGTCTCTCATCTTGCGTGTTGTCCATTCCAGCCTTTCTAACACCCCAAAAACCCTGCGTCCTTTCAGTTATATCCCCCAAATTACCCCTCTAACACCCCCTCCTTCCATCTCTCTCACCATCTCTCTCTCTCTCTCTCTTCTGCACACATTCCTACCCTTCCAAACGCACCTATTTCCATTTGTCTATTCTTTTGAGTGTCCTGGACACTCCCTCTATCCATCTCTTCCCCTCCCTCCCTCCCTCTCCCACTCCTTCTATTCCTCCCTCTCCTCCGTCACTCCAGCTCCTGCCAGGACCCTCACGCACAAAAGTCTTTTGTATGCTGATGGCCACATGGCCCTCGTTCCTGGTAACCACTTTACTTCCGCAAGAAGAATGTTGCTGCTGTTGCGAGAGTTGTCGACGGCGCACGTCTCTTGTTGTTCATGAATATGTCTTCTCCTCCCCACAAACACACACACAACTTTACCCTCGCGGGTTTATATGCGTCAATATTCACGATAGCGGATCAAGGAGGTACCAGTTGCTCGCTGCTGCGTGTTGATATCGCGATATGTAAGAGTACCGGTGTCTGTGGAGCTTGTGCCTGAAGCAAGTCAACTGCGTGCACGAAAGTCTGCCTGTAGGAAGTCTTGGCCAAGTCGCTAACAAGTTTGATTTAAACTTTGAATAATGAGCACTAGAGAAGCTGGTGATGATATCAGCTGGCGCTCATTAAGCTCCACTTATTAATTATCCTCACCGGGGGAAGATTCTTCGCTTGGGCTCATTCACTCACTCTTGTAAAGTCTTTGATCACCTGCAAGCACACAGCGGCAGCAATTAAGGTAATTCACGTCTTTTGCTAAATTAATTTCTCTTGGCCTAGAGACCTTGAGTTTACGCAACCAGCCATGAACAACTGAACTTGAAATGAACAATATGTTCCTTTGGAGAACAAAGCAAATAATTCTTATCATGCATTGCAAGCTTCTTAAAACAACAATTACAGCAATGTGAGCAACTAGGGAGCCGGTCGGCCGAGCGGACAGCACGCTGGACTTGTGATCCTGTGGTCCTGGGTTCGATCCCAGGCGCTGCCGAGAAACAATGGGCAGAGTTTCTTTCACCCAATGCCCCTGTTACCTAGCAGTAAATAGATACCTGGGTGTTAGTCAGCTGTCACGGGCTGCTTCCTAGGGGTGGAGGCCTGGTCGAGGACCGGGCCAGCTCTATTGTATTATGGTGTCCCAGCTCTATTGTATTATGGTGTCCCAGCTCTATTGTATTATGGTGTCCCAGCTCTATTGTATTATGGTGTCCCACCTCTATTGTATTATGGTGTCCCAGCTCTATTGTATTATGGTGTCCCAGCTCTATTGTATTATGGTGTCCCAGCTCTATTGTATTATGGTGTCCCAGCTCTATTGTATTATGGTGTCCCAGCTCTATTGTGTTATGGTGTCCCAGCTCTATTGTGTTATGGTGTCCCAGCTCTATTGTATTATGGTGTCCCAGCTCTAGTGGGACACCAAGTGCCACCCAGCATCAGGGTGGCACTCGGCACTAATCACTCCCTGGTAAGTGGCTGTTGGTTCGTCTGTGGTCCAACTGCATCATTTAATCTCGGTCTCGTACGCTAACGAGTCTGTGATTCCCTCTACTTCAGTTATCCGGATCATCGGATAACTGAATCACCGGATCCGGATTACCGGACGACTGAGGCTAATTTTGGCTAGCACTTGAGAAGGCTGTACTGCGTTTGTGTAGTATGTAACGACCCCTATGTACGACTCTGGTACACGGTGATCACTATGTACGACTCTGGTACACAGTGATCACTATGTACGACTCTGGTACACAGTGATCACTATGCACGACTCTGGTACACGGTGATCACTATGTACGACCCTTGTACACAGTGATCACTATGTACGACTCTGGTACACAGTGATCACTATGTACGACTCTGGTACACGGTGATCACTATGTACGACTCTGGTACACAGTGACCACTATGTACGACTCTGGTACACAGTGATCACTATGTACGACTCTGGTACACAGTGATCACTATGTACGACTCTGGTACACAGTGATCACTATGTACGACTCTGGTACACAGTGATCACTATGTACGACTCTGGTACACAGTGATCACTATGTACGACTCTGGTACACAGTGATCGCTATGTACGACTCTGGTACACAGTGATCACTATGTACGACTCTGGTACACAGTGATCACTATGTACGACTCTGGTACACAGTGATCACTATGTACGACTCTGGTACACAGTGATCACTATGGTCGACTCTGGTACACAGTGATCACTATGGTCGACTCTGGTACACAGTGATCACTATGTACGACTCTGGTACACAACGACCACTATGCACGTCCCTCTTACACAACGACCACTATGCACGTCCCTGGTAACAACCGGTGTACCAACAAGCACTTGGAAACAGTACGGAAAGCCTTATTACCTCATCTCGAAATTGATGTAAATTATGCTCGTTTTTCCATTTTTTCTGCTAAATTGATCATGGTAATTAACTGGAATTTCCAGCATCGTGAATATTCGAGGGTGAATAATACCGAGGAGCTTTGAAAGCTATTCGATAAAATTTATTTGTTTCCATATGACTAATTAATTTGTTGCATAATACAGTAACGATGGATCTGGTGTGTTGGTTTATCCCGGGTGTTCAGTGTGTCAAATTGACTTGTTTGTGTCAACTTCTCTTCACTTTTTATTCATTTTAGATCATCTTATTCTGAAATTCTCAATCTATTTTTTGATTTCTAAGTAGAAATATAGTAGTAGTAGTAGTAGTAGGCATCCATCAGTCCCAGGAGACTAGGACCAGATTCATGAAGTCACTTACGCAAGCACTTACGAACGTGTACATCTTTCCTCAATCTTTGACGGCTTTGGTTACATTTATTAAACAGTTTATAAGCATAAGCATGAAAACTTGCCATTGAACTGTTGTTATTTTTATAAACAGCCTCCTGGTTCTTCGGAGCTCATTAATTGTTTAATAATTGGAAACAAAGCCACCAAAGATTGAGAAAAGATGTACAGGTTCGTAAGTGCTTGCGTAAGTGTATTCGTGAATTTGGCCCTGTCGGTCTTGAGTGATCTCTCCAGGGCGCAAAGCCTGGGTAGGTTCATTCGGGGAGAAGCTATTTAACTGAGAAGTTCAGTTAATAAAAGACTGTAAAATCTCTCAGTTGGTGTGGAGATATACTGAAAGAAAAAATGTTAATATTTTCATATTTAAAAGCTTCTTGTCACAAGCATTACTGCTTCAGTGTTCACTAATATCCATTTCCGGGACGTGAAATGGCTCCCAAAATATAATCTTTTCAGATTGTGTTATTTTACTTCATGCATTGTTTAAAGCCCTTCTGGAGCAGTTGTTATTTGCACAGATTTTATATATTCTTGGAAATATATTCAGCAGCCCAATATTAGACTATCGACCAATTTTTAATATTTCACTATTTCCTTCCATCATCATTAGGCGATTTTCCTATTTTGAAACAATTAACTAATAACAATATAGCTGGCTATTGTTATGATCCCAGGCAGCCGAAAAACGAGTCTCCCCTTTGAGAATTATTCTATCAGGCCTCACCTGACTAGAAGGTCTAGGATATATAGAGGTGAAGACGCAGATGTAAAATAGTTGGTTGGATTTGATAAACAATTTGAGATTATGGGCAGTGAATAAGAAAATAGATAAATGACTGGTTAGGAGATGATAATTTGCTGGAGGCGTGAGGCTCGCTTCGAGATGGCTTTGACCCCCACTTGAGTACCAGACATCGTGAGGGGAAGCTGTGCTCCGTGTGAGCTCCTGTCAGAGAGGAACCCCTAGTGATATATCTCCAAGAGAAAGGAAGTGTGCAGACGTTCCAGCTGTGGAACCGAGCTGGGGACGTTGTGGAGACTCAGTCAGTGAGGAGAGCGTCCTCGACTAGACAATCTGTGGTAAGCACGCTTTTAAGCCAGCTTATAGTGATTACTTGTAGTTGGTCGTGTGCCCAGTGACAGTAGCGAATGTTTATTGATAAGTTAGACGTGTTTTGGTAAAGCAGGAAGCCTAAATAAGAGGACGGAGATGAGAGAGACAGCTGGAGGGACGAGCAGCACGTCCTCTCCCGTCGACCGCCTGAAACCAACTGACCGGCAGCGGAGGACCCTCCCAGAGTGAGGACCGCCTGGCCGGCGGAGCATGGACCAGCCCAAACGGGGGAGTCCACTCGCACAGTATGTAGAGAGCAGATATATGTTGGATGCAAACATATTGTGTGGATTATTTCATCTATGTGTTTATAAGGAATCGTTTTTATTGGCTTGTCAATGGGTTGCAGGTTTGTCTTTGGAAGAAGTTGCTGTGAACTTCGAAGCCAGCACAGAAGGAGTAGTTGATGAGGCTCCAAGATAGTGGATAGTACTGAGCTCTGTGGGAGAGCAGACATACAGTGAGGAAGAGGATCTCAAGCTGTGAGAAGAGGAGTAATGGAATGAAGTTTAACATGCTTCTGTGATGCCAATGGTGAAGCACCATTGTTGATCAAGGAAAACTTCATGGTGTAGCGCCAGGAGAGCTGTGGAGGACCCTGGTAGAAGTGGTGAAGCACCATAGTTGCTCGAAGAAACTTCATGGTGTAGCAGCCTGGAAGAGCTGCGGAGGATCCTGGTAGATAAACCCGGAAGAACCTGAAGATATCAGGGTAGTGAACTTCCAGATGCGGACGGGAAGTTCGAGTTGATTACTTGTAGGAGTTGGTAGAGTGTTTGGTTGTCATTAGCGTGCAAGACGCAGTGAAAGGTGAGTGATTGTTTGCCATTTTTGTGCCAAGGAGAACTTATATTCAAGTATAGAGCTACAGTCGTAGGCTGGATTACCTGCAGAGACATAAATATGTGTTCTAGGACTGATAGGGGGATCGAGTGATCATTGTTGTATATCTAGGAACATTTATACAAATATTTATGTTATTGCAGCCATACGCTGATTTTCCTTGTACATGTTTATATATATATATTCTCTTGCTGATAGTGCAACATTGTGTTATAAGACTTGATCTACTTGAGGAGGTTGGTAGTATTAGGTGGTGAATCAAGAGATAGGATACCACTTGATAAGCAGATGACAGAGTTCTGATGGTGTTGGAGTGCAACCTGACTGAAATAGTATAGAGTGTAGGACTCATTATTATTATCATTATATGTTGTATGTATTGTGTATGTGGTATTTCCAGTAAATGTATTCAAATTTGCTGGTGTTTGCCCTTGTCCTAGTGAGGCGTCCCAGGAAGTAGGAAAGAAGGAGATAGAGAGAAAGAACCAAGAACCACAGCTGTGGACAGGGTAGAATGAAATAATAATAAGTCAAAGGGAATCGAGGAGATCATATCACATAAGGAGAGAGTGGGGAGTCACAGCGGCTCAAGTGGGTGTGTGCACGTGACAATGAGGCTAAGTATTGGAGCCCCATCCCCTAAACGTGTGACGTTGAGCCCCTCTCCAAGAGCCAGAAGCGCCCAGGGCGATCTCCTGGTAAAGTATAAGCTCTCTACCGAGTTTTGAGTTGGGTTGTACAGAGAGAAGGATCAACAACACGACAACACGCAACCCACAATACTATATAGAACGTGTTTAAAGCAAAGACCAGAAAGTGAGAGATTCAATGTGACTTAACATGAATGACCGCCTTAAGTTCAACAATTTCATATAAATGTTCTTTCCATCCAATGATATTCCACAACAGTAATAATCATCTTCGCTCCTATTATCAACCCTTTGCTGACTTTTCCCATTTCTACTTCAACCTTATCGTGCAACTTTTGTTAGTGGCTGTGTCAGGCCTGCAACTTGCCCATGGCAGTGAAGGTTAGTCTGTTGACGTCGCATGTTCAGCTGAACAAACTCACAAACACGTATTGCAACTCCTCCAGCTCTGCATCTGTTTCGCTTCAAAATAAAACACCTGCCCAAGCTCTTCTGTGGTGGGAACAAGCTGTTGCACATGATCTAACGAATTCAAATGCTTGCTTGAATTAAGAATCGTTTCCGCGCTAAAGAACACAGTATAAATGTCGACCACCACCAGAGGAAACAGCACCAACACTGACTACCGCCAAGGTAAGCATTACCAATATCAACCACCACCAAAGCCTGGAGTACCAACATCAACCACCACCAGAGCCTGCAGTAACACCATCACTCGGCATTAGAGCAAACATCGCCTGCATAAAATCCTTACGTTCAAATACATAACCAAATACAGGTTTGCTACAGGTTTGCTACTCTCCAGAGAAGAGACTGCTGAAATATGAAGAGAGACCTCGGTAGCTTAACCTAATTTCACTTAAGGAATGGAGAATATTTAAATACCAAAATAATGCTCCCAAAAGAGAGGAGACATGATCCAGAAGTATATAATTCTGAGGAAGAATCCTAAAATAAATGATGCAATCATCAGAGTGATCACGGAAGCTGGAATGACTGATGAGCAATAAGGCAGTGACGAAACGCTTTTACACTGTAATGAAAATTTGTTAACTAAAGAGAGATTGACAATAAAATAGTTCAGTATAACTCTACCATAGTTTTGTTTACAAGCAACATAACTGAAACCCGGCGGCTTTAGACGACCGATACGAATTACGGAGCGAAGAAGCTGAAGTACAATCCTCCAACCTCTAGTAGGTAAATACACACATTCACACACTCCACATTCTTCAAGCACCCGTGCTCCCAGCCTCCCCAAATTTTTAGTTATCCCGCAATTACCTCGGCAATCTTCAGCAACGTGAGGGAATTACTACGTCAACAGTTTGAAGTCTCGGCACCAGAGTGCCACGTAATTGGTCTGGAGAGGAGGAAACAAACGTTGCTTCGTCTCTTTCCCTTAAAACGTTTCTGGCGAGGTGTCATTATCAGACCAGCCTCCAGTGACTAGTGGAGAACGTTTTGATTGCAAAGAATGAAACGCTTAAGGTAACATCTGGTTTAATTGCATTTTAAATTAAATAAAATATATATAAATATATATATATATATATATATATATATATATATATATATATATATATATATATATATATATATATATATATAATATATATATATATATATATATAGTGGGGTACCACCACTGGTGCATTATAGGGACCCACAGCCTCAGAGAAGGGAACACAGAGCATTCAGGGAAAAACTTGCCATTTAACTCTGAATACATAAGGGTGTTCGCTTCTCCTACCACCCCCTTTTTTATTGTGTACACTTTATAAAGCAAGGTTATACAGTTACATATCTGTTTGTATACAAAACTGAACATTAAGAGGACACAACACACACACACACACACCACACACACACAACACCACACACCACACACCACACACACACACACATATATATATATATATTATATATCTATATATATATATATATATATATATATATATGGGAGAGGGAGCACTATTAAAAGGTCATTTATACATTAGTCAACCATGACATGTCTTCCTCTCTCATTCTTACACATCATCATACCATTCTAACCCAGCATCCTATTTCCTGTTGTTTATTATTAGTGTCACACTCTAATTGAAAATGAAGCTTACACGAACATAAGCAAGCTGCGAATAGCGTGTCGTCCGGCTGGCTAAAAGAAAACACACACACCTGTCTGAATTGTTTCCAAAAATGTTCCAGGCTGCCACCTTAAGGGGGAAAATAGGTGACAGCGGCGTCGTTGTAAGTGACAATTAGTGGAAAGGATGTTTTCATAGCATGGCAGGAAAGACCAGAGGAATATATTCGGATAGAATTATTTTTCATCCTCAGAGTGAATGCCACCTGCTTTCGAGAAATAATATTATTGTTCTTGCATACTAATTGCCGTCAGGTAACTGATTCCAGTGGTAATTATCTGTTGCCAGGAGACTATTGATGTTAATAATAATTATGGAATGGATTTGATTAAAAACTGAAAAACTTGTATATGGAAAGTAATTCAATTCAGTTTGCCTGATTACATTTGGTAAATTCAAAGAACTTCACCATCACGGTGTAGTTGCCTGCAGGGTTGCTGGTCCATCTCTTCCAGTGTATTGTTTTAGTAATATGACGCGGTTAGTAATAATAAGTTATTATTATTATTATTATTATTATTTATTATTATTATATACCTTCATTATTATTATTGCTAATTAAAAATTATTTTTGGTGTTTCCACAGTAGTTGTTGATATTATGATTATTTATTATACACAAAGAAATCACATTAAGATGATGAATCAATTAGAAAATCAGTTTGAACCATGAGGAAATTCGAACCGGCCGCTTGGCTACTCCCTAGCATTCTCCTTGAACCACTGAACCACGATACACTGTAATTAATGTAACATGGGATTCAACCGAATCCATTACGGGTGCCTTGAGGTATCAAGCTGACACCAAAAATCAAGATTTATCACATCCACTCTGTTTGGTATAAGAGTTTCTTCTATCAACTCGCCCTTGAAATGCTCACATATTGTATCACAAATATCGATTACTTTGTGTATTATCAATGTCGCTTTTTAAAAATACTAGATTAAATATTTGAACAGTCTTATGACATTGAACGCTGCACTCACCTTCATACAATGAAATTAGATTTATTATATAAAGAAGAGAAAAGTCATTCACTACTCGCCAAACACACACCGAAAATACGACGTTGGTACAACGTCGAACGAGTTTTAACACCTCCTAACCATTTATAACAAATATAGCAATTGTAACAACGTTCTAATACGTCATAAACACGTTAAGCCAAGATGTAACACTTTATTACAAGTTGTAACAAGCGGAAAATAGAGACAGTTTCGGTTTGTGTTTCCAGGTATTGTCTCATATCACTATTCGTTAAGTAAACTACTTGCTTCTTCCTGTTTTCTTCTAGTTGCCCACATCCTAAATAGGGAGCTCATCCTCATCCTAAATCTTAAATTGCCTAAATCCTAAGTTGCCATCATAGGGGAGCTGGTTGGCCGAGCGAACAGTACACTGAACTTGTGATTCTGTGGTCCTGGGTTCGATCCCAGGCGCCGGCGAGAAACAATGGGCAGAGTTTCTTTCACCTATGCCCCTGTTACCTAGCAGTAAAATAGGTACCTGGGTGTTAGTCAGCTGTCACGGGCTGCTTCCTGGGGGGGGAGGCCTGGTCGAGGACCGGGCCGCAAGGACACTAAAGCCCCGAATCATCTCAAGATAAGAAGATCCTTTTACATAATAATATTCATGTCATTCTCCTCTTCAGTTTCCTATAATTAAAATTTTGTTTCACCTGTATCTAAGACATCAATCATACCACTTAATAAATACCGCTTCTAACAAGAATTATTTCTCATATATTCATTCACATTCGATAATTATTATGTGACTACTTTGGCCATGAGAGGCCCAGACTAGGATTGCCATTGATCCCAGGCTGATTAATCTATTTGTGGAGAGGATACAGAGGATATTGATCACCATACAAATCTACGCTCATTTCACTATCACAGAACATTTGGGACTTTACAATAATATTCATTGGTTTTTATATAAGATCAACACCAGGTCTATGAGTAAGTTGTACTTAAGTACTCATTTACACATGACTAAGTACCATTGGACAGTCCCCGTGGTGCAGTGGTAACTCACTCGCCCAGCGCTTCGCAAGCGATTTGCCCTCTGTTTGTATTCTGGCCGGGGAGGATTGACTAGGCTCTAATCCTTAACTGTACGCTGCTGTTCACCAAGCAGTGAATGGGTACCTGGCTTCAAATGATTTGGCGGGTCGTATTTCAAGGAAAAACTAAGATTGTTAAAAATAAGACCTGCCCGAAACGCTATAGGTGCTTTTGGCTTTTCAAGAATGTAAGAACTCTTGAATATATAATACAAGGAAAAAATTAAAGAACCATGCAATGAGAATCTCTAGAGATTATTAATAATTTCATGTTTTTTAACCTCAAAAATTCTCAAACTTTTTTTATGTCTTACGTTCTTCCTCATTAACATGTTTGACTATTAAGGTTGCAGATGATGTATTACAATAACGTGGTTGAAGAATGTTGACCAAACCACACAACCAGAAGATGAAGAGACGACGACCTCTGTCTTTCTGTCTGTCTGTCTGTCTGTCTGTCTGTCTGTCTCTCTCTCTCTCTTCTCTTTTCTCTCTCTCTCTCTCTCTCTCTCTCCTCTCTCTCTCTCTCTCTCTCTCTCTCTCTCTCTCTCTCTCTCTCTCTTCTCTCTCTCTCTCTCTCTCTCTCTCTCTAATTGCTCCGCTATGTTGTCACCAGTCACTTGGGCTGGACGGTAGAGCGACGGTCTCGCTTCGTGCAGGCCGGCGTTCA
>WNGS01169217.1:23775449-23788423 GCA_020271785.1 Procambarus virginalis
ATCATGATCCCAATTTTACACGCTGTGCCACAGAGTGGGCCTCTCGTGCAGGCCCATCACCTCAACCACCATCCCCAAAAGCCCACAGGCAATCCAGCTGGGATGGCCCCATTGTAGACAAAGTTGCTGCAGAGTGCCTGGGTGCTGCATCAACACAGCACGACATTGCTCGCCTCACAGCAGTAGCAGCCCCTCATGCAGGGGATTTCCTGTTAGCAACCCCAATGTCGGCAACTGGCACGCGTCTCACACCACACGCCCTCCGAATTGCTGTGGCCCTCCGCCTTGCTGCCCCAATCCACACCAGATATAGGTGTATTTGCGGCGAGGTGGTGGCTGACAGGTACGGCCACCATGGCCTACTCTGCCAAAGCACGGGAGGATGGCACTCGAGGCACAGTGAAGTTAACGACATCATCAAGAGGAGCCTCACCACAGCTGGATGCCCAGCCGAGAGAGAGCCTCGTTACCTAACGCCCCGTAACTCTGATGCTCTTATTGGTCGCCCGGATGGTATCACAGTGAACCCCTGGAAGAATGGCAAGCAGTTGGTATGGGACTACACGTGCGTATCAACCCTGGCTAACACCTACATTGACCTCAGTGTTGCACAACCAGGTGGCGCTGCCACCCACAGGGAAGCAGCCAAATCCCGTAAGTATAGAGAACTTGATCACCACTACAATTTTGTCCCCATTGCTTCTGAGACACTCGGCGCCTGGGGTAAAAGTGCTACCAGTTTTTTGAAGGAACTGGGTTCTAGGCTCATTGAAACAACAAGGGACCCTAGAGCTGCCAGCTTTCTTTTCCAGCGCCTCAGCGTGGCGATACAGAGGGGAAATGCGCACTGCATCCAGGGTTCCTGCCCGCCATCTGAGGAGCTGGAGGAACTCGACAACCTATGATAACCATCTTTGTAACCTATATGTAACTCCTTTTTTGTAACACAGTTCAAATAAAGCAAATATATATGTGTACATACAAAAGAATGGGGGTGGTAGGAGAAGAAAATATTAGTGTTCAGTGAGAAACCACAAGGTCTCCTCTGAATACGTTTTATTTTCTTCTCCGAGGCTATGGGTCCCCACATTGGCACCAGAGGTGGTACCCTCACAAACTAATAAAAATATATATTATATATATATATATATATATATATATTATATATATATATATATATATATATATATATATATATATATATATATTATATATATATATATATATATAATATATATATATATATATATATATATATATATATATATATATATATATATATATGTCGTACCTAGTAGCCAGAACGCACTTCTCGGCCTACTATGCAAGACTCGATTTGCCTTATAAGCCAAGTTTTCTTGAATTAATATATTTTTCTAAATTTTTTCTTATGAAATGATATAGCTATTCATTTCATTATGTATGAGATAATTTTGTTTAATTTGACTTCAAAATTCAATCGGAAACATTGAAATGGAATCGTAACATATTTAGTATAGTGTGTGTTGCTCTTATGTTCAACAAATGGCAGTGTTTAAAAAAAAAATACATGTTTTTACCTGTCACAGGTATGCCATCTATATAGTAGGTATATAAAGACCCGTACATATTCGAATGGAAAGTTGTTTCAAAATTTCAAAGCAATCAGTAAAGAACTTTTGGAGATTACACCGTGTGTTGCATTTATGTTCAACAGATGGCGCTGTTTAAAAAAATAAAACATGTATTTTTCCTGTTACAGGTTAGGCATGTATATAGTAGGCATACGAAAACTCGCGCCTAATCGAATGAAACGATGTGTCAAAATTTCAAAGCAATCGGTTAAGATGTTTCGAAGATTTCCCGCACATGAAAAACACATAAAATCTGTTTTAAAAAAAAGTATGTTTTTTCCCCGTCACAGACGTGACATCTATATAGTATGTATATAAAAACCCGCTCGGATGCTAATGGAACGTTGTGTGAAAATTTCAAAGCAATCGGTGAAAAACTTTTAGAGGTTAACGATTTTAAATAAACGAACATTTCCATTTTTATTTAAATAGATATATGTAGAAAGTTGTGAGGTTACCACTTCTGCTGCAAGTGTAGGACTCCAAAGCCTTGGAGTTGAAAATATAAAATATTCAGAGAAGACTTTGTGGATTCTTACTGAACACTTTAATATTTTCTTCTCTAACCACCCCCTATTCTTCTGCATATATACATACATATTCGTTTTATTTAAGCTTTATTACAAAAAAGGAGTTACATATAGGGTATAAAGATGATAATCATAAGTTGTCGAGTTCCTCCAGCTCCTCAGATGGCGGGCAGGAACCCTGAATGCAGTGCGCAGTTCCCCTCTGTATCGCCACGCTCAGGCACTGGGAAAGGAAGCTGGCAGCTCTAGGGTCTCTTATTGTTTCAATGAGCCTAGAACCCAGTTTCTTCCAAAAACTGGTGGCACTCTAACCCCAAGCGCGGAGTGTCTCAGAAGCAATGGGGAAAAAAATTGTAGTTGTGATCCAGTTCTCTTTACTTACGGGATTTGGCTGATTCCCTGTGAGTGGCAGCGCCACCTGGTTGTGCAACACTGAAGTGAAATTAGGTGTTAGCCAGGGTTGATACGAACGTGTAGTCCCATACCAACTGCTTGCCATTCTTCCAGGGTTTCACTTTAATACCATCCGGGCGACCAATAAGGCATCAGAGTTACGGGCGTTAGGTAACGGGGCTCTCTGTCAGCTGGACATCCAGCTGGGGTGATGCTCCTCTTGATGATGTCGTTAACTTCACTGTGCCTCGAGTGTCGTCTCCCTGTGCTTTGGCAGAGTAGGCCATATTGGCCGTACTTGTTGGCCTCCACCTCGCCGTAAATACATCTATATTTCGTGTGGATTGGGGCAGCAAGGCGGAGAGCCACAGCAATTCGGAAGGCGTGTGTTGTAGGACGGGTGCCAGTTGCCGACATTGGGGTTGCTAACAGGAAATCCCCTGCATGTGGGGCTACTATTGCTGTGAGGCAATCAATGTCATGCTGTGCGGTTGCAGCACTCATTCATTCCGCAGCAATTTGGTCTATAATGGGGCCATCCCAGCTGGATTGCTTGTGGGCTTTTGAGGATGGTGGTTGAGGTGATGGGCCTGCACGAGAGGCCCACTCGGTGGCACAGCGTGTAAAATTGGGATCGTGTACACCTGCCAGCTGATGTAAGTGGGCAGGTAGAATTTCCTTCAATAGGTCGTCGGATGCCGAGGAGGAGGACATTAGGGCTGGAACAGCGATTTGCGTTGCTGTTCAAACTCCGAGGCCCCCAAGTCTTACGGGAAGAGGCTTTTTTCCACTGTAGGTCATCGAGAGAGAGGTTGAGGGCTTTATCTAGCATTGATTTCAGTAACAGGTCATACTCACTTACTGTAGGATGGTGAACATCTCAAAAAGTAGGTTAACCTGGGGAGGGACAGGCATCTGGTGATGAGATAAAGTGCGTCATGAGCGTCAATATCCTCAATCCTCCTGTCCATCCTCTTAATGTCGGCGATTTTCTTTTCAAGGACCTCATTGATGGCTTTCATCCCCAGGGGGGCTCCTATGAGTATGCTGTCTTCAGGTTTAGTTACGTGGATATTTGGCGGAACACTCTCTATTCTCCCTATGATGCCCTTGATGGAACATATTATCTTACACTTCGAAGAGTTCAAGGTGAGGCTTAAATTTGCCCCTTGCTCCTGGATTTTTCTGATGTCCTCCAGGAGGGAGTCTTGGGAGCCACCTAGGGGTACCTGCATCCAAGAACCAGATGTTAAGCTCGCTGGACAGGACTTCTGTGTCTTGTTTGATGACTAAGCAGAAAAAGAGAGGAGCAAGGGGGTCACCCTGTTGGACGCCTTCCCGCGAGTCAATTTCATATTCGCCAAAAAGTAGCTTTAGATCCATACTGTAGCATGAATGTACAAAGGGGTTAGAGGGAAGGGAAATGACTATGAACCGCACGGAGTACAGCATCCCTCCGCACCAAATTGAAAGTATTTTTGAAATCCAGCTTTATCTGGGCCTTTTCGTCTTTGATGTTAGCAACAAAAGCTCGAGCTGCATGAGCTGCCGCCTCGCACTTTTGTGGAATGCCAAACCCGAGAGGTTTTGGATTTAGCTTCTTGGCCTCTCCTTCGCTAACCGTTCTCGCAGCAGCATTTGCGACGAGAGGCCGGAGGGAATTGCTATTGGTCTGATCCCGCTATCCTTTTTCTTTAGAGCACAGAGAGATACTCCAAAAAGATAGGTCTTATGGTCTCTTGTATGAACCAGACGACATTATAATTTTTTTTATTTCTTCGGCAGCTTTGTTTAGGTATTTAAATCTATGACCTTTTGGTATTGAAGTTCCTGGTTTCATAAATTCTTCCAATCAATTTTAGCAATTTCTGTTACAATTTTGCACGTAGTGATTATATCAGCTCCCTTTTCTTTTTGTGAGAGAAAGTTTATTGTACAGGAGCAGTTTACTAGTCGTTAAGCCTTGTTAATTAGGGAAGTTATTTTGAGCTGAAACTTAGGAATATCGTTTGCTTTTCAAAAACAGAAAAGTCATCATTAACACAATAACATGACGCCATACTTTATTTGTACTCAGTCTCCGGAGAGCACAAAATAACACCACTTCAAACTAGCAATTTGTCAGACTTTCAAAAGACTTGTCGGTCTTTTGAAACACCAAATTTAAAAAAAAATCGATATAATTTACCATTCATCACGTACCGTCTCTCTCTCTCTCTCTCTCTCTCTCTCTCTCTCTCTCTCTCTCTCTCTCTCTCTCTCTCTCTCTCTCTCTCTCTCTCTCTCTCTCTCTGATTGGTCGACCAGTTGACTGGAAGACGTTTGGCGACCAACTAATTTCTAATGGTTTGGTGATGAACGGAACGAGTCTGCTTATACTGCTGCCATGTTGTTCATTTATATTCCGTACATGATGCCGATATGTGCTCAATAATCACTCCACTTTTCCGAAGATGCCAAAGTAATGGCAATATGGTATTTAGCGATAAGCAATGCTGTTGCTGAGACATCTACATAGTAGATGTAGATTCTTAGTAGATTCCCGGTGGAGGAGATTTCAGCAAATTCAACTTCAATAATAAACAGATAAACTGGGAGCAAATAAACCAGGACTTCGCAGAAATAAACTGGGAAGAACAGCTAGAAAATGCGAACCTGAACCAGTGCCTGGAAAAAATAAACTCAGTAGCACTAGAAATATGTTCAAACCGCATCCCCTAAGAAAAAAGAGGAAGAGATGCAGATTGGAACGAGAACGTCGTTCCCTATATAGGCGAAGAAAACGAATCGCGGAACAACTTGAGAGTCGCACCCTATCTCAAGAACGGCGAAGTAGGTTAGGTAGAGAAATAGGAACAATTGAACTCAAGCTACAAGAATCATACAAAACCCAGGAGAGGCAAAGAGAGCAAAAGGCCATCAGTGAAATAGAGAGAAATCCGAAATATTTTTCTCCTATGCAAAGTCAAGATCAAAAACCACATCTAGTATCGGGCCCTGCGAAAGGGAGATGGAACTTTCACCGATGACAACAAAGAAATGAGCGAGCTACTGAGGAAGCAGTACGACTCTGTCTTCAGCGAGCCATTAAACGCACTAAAGATCGATAACCCAAATGAATTTTTCATGGATATGATACCAACATCAAATCATATATCAGACGTCACCCTATCCCCACTGGATTTTGAAGAAGCCATAAACAGTATGCCTATGCACTCTGCACCAGGCCCGGATTCTTGGAACTCCATATTCATCAAGAACTGTAAAAAACCACTATCGCAGGCCCTTCACATTCTGTGGAGACAAAGCCTAGATACTGGCGTTATTCCTGATATACTAAAAACAGCAGAGATAGCACCACTTCATAAAGGAGGAAATAAGGCAGAGGCAAAAAATTACAGACCGATAGCGTTAACATCGCACATCATAAAAATTTTTGAGAGAGTGCTAAGAAGTAAGATCACAAAATACATGGAATCACAGCATCTCCATAACCCCGGACAACATGGTTTCAGAACAGGGCGCTCTTGCCTGTCGCAGTTGCTGGACCACTATGATATGGCATTAGATGCTATGGAAGACAAACAAAACGCTGATGTAATTTACACAGATTTCGCAAAAGCTTTTGATAAATGTGACCATGGTGTTATTGCCCATAAAATGCGCTCAAAAGGAATTACCGGAAAAGTAGGCAGATGGATCTACAATTTCCTGACCAACAGAACCCAATGTGTAATAGTCAACAAAATAAAATCCAGCCCATCAACCGTTAAGAGCTCAGTCCCCCAGGGTACTGTGCTTGCTCCAGTACTTTTTCTCATCCTCATATCGGACATAGACAAGAACACAACCTATAGCACTGTATCATCCTTTGCAGATGACACTAGGATCTTCATGAGAGTAGGCAACATAGAGGACACGGCAAACCTCCAGTCAGATGTAGATCAGGTCTTTCTATGGGCTACAGAAAATAATATGGTGTTTAACGAAGACAAGTTCCAGCTCATGCGCTATGGAAAAAATGAAAATATAAAAACGGAAACCACGTACAAAACTCAGGCAAATCATAACATAGAACGAAAAGGCAATGTAAAGGATCTGGGTGTACTCATGTCGGAAGACCTTACCTTTAAAGAACACAATAAAGTAGCCGTCACAACTGCAAGAAAAATGACAGGTTGGATAACAAGAACTTTTCACACTAGAGATGCTATACCGATGATGACACTTTTCAAAACGCTTGTGCTCTCTAGAGTGGAGTACTGCTGCACAATGACAGCCCCTTTCACAGCTGGAGAAATTGCTGACCTGGAGAGCGTGCAGAGGTTCTTTACTGCTAGAGTCCACTCAGTAAAACATCTAAACTATTGGGACCGACTAAAGAGCCTAAATCTGTATTCCCTTGAGCGCAGGCGGGAGAGATACATAATAATTTACACGTGGAAAATATTAGAGGGGCTGGTCCCAAACCTGCACACAGAAATAACATCACATGAGACCAGAAGACATGGCAGGATGTGCAGAATACCCCCGTTAAAAAGCAGAGGTTCAACTGGTACTCTGAGAGAGAACTCTATCAACATCAGAGGCCCGAGACTGTTCAACACGCTTCCGCTACACATAAGGGGCATAACTGGCAAACCCCTCACAGTGTTCAAGAGAGAACTGGATAAGCACCTCCAAAGGATACCTGATCAACCAGGCTGTGACTCATACGTCAGGCTGCGAGCAGCCGCGTCCAACAGCCTGGATGATCAGTCCAGCAACCTGGAGGCTTGGTCGATGACCGGGCCGCGGGGACGCTAAGCCCCGGAAGCACCTCAAGGTATCCTCAAGGTAAGGTAGTAGCTTTCTTTAAATAAATAAATGAACAAATTAAGTTGAGTTAAAACCCTTTTGTTGAGAGAGAAGTGGGTCATCAACAGAAACTGCTGTGATTCATAATATTGAATACTGAGTTGTATGCTGCATGTATTAAAAAAAATTATGTTTTAACGCACGATGAAATTTTATCAGTATAGATAATAACAATATCATGATGCATATTTAAGTTAAACAAAAAGTAACAAACAGCAACACTGTGTGTAAAGAAAACTTTAATTTGAAAATAAAATACTTTCCCAGCGCCTCAGATTACCACCAGAGCGGTAAGTCATGCCTCTTAACGCTACTGTTCATCACGGTGAATGTTGCAGGATACGTAACCTGGTAGTGTTGCACTGCATTAATAGTGGCTGTATAATATATATCCAGGAAGCTGCCAGGCGTCGTGCCAGTTGTGCCTTAGATGTTAATGTTACCTTAACAGCTAATGGATATAGTCTTCCCTCTACAGCAAGACTCCTTGTTACCTTGGCCTTTCAGGACTCTTCATCAGCACCGGACGTAACTAAGTACTCATACATAGACTGATGTGTTTTGCTATGCCGTTAAGTGCTTCCTTCTGCCATCTACATGTGAATTAGGCACCCCTAAAGGGAATAAGGCCACTCCCTCCATTACTGCGTGTCACTGCCTCTCTTCATGGGTTAATAGCATTCCACTGATGCTAAGTGGTCTATTCCTGGAGCAAGACTGAGATTATCTGACAGTTCCTACGTCTCTGATTCCGAAGGCGAAGATAAATTATACAGCAACAACGATTTCCATTCTGCGTCCCAGGGTATGCAAGAGAAGATTATTGCATGTAAAGAAGATGACATGGAATCATTACTCATATCTCCCAGACGTCAAAAAAGCAAGGAAATGAAGTGAAGTCCAAAATTAAAATTGGTAATCATGTAATTGGTTTCCAAGCTAAAGTATTGAAATATTGCATACGTTTTTTCATACCTTTGGCAATTTATGCGTTATCCACCTTAAAGCAGACCTGCTTCACAACTTCGTTCAATCAAGGAGATGTATTGATATTGCGTCAGAGTTTATTTGCAAAAAACTACTTAATAAATACATTTCTTAGGAGTGATTTTTTATTTGCAATTGGATTAATTAAGCGAAAGCTCGATAATAATACTAATAATAATAACATTAATAATAATAATAATAATAATAATAATAATAATAATAATAATAATAATAATAATAATAATAATAATAATATTAACTATAATTCTCATAAAATATGATAATGTATTTGAGAAAATTGGTAGACAGACCTGAAACAGAGTATCTAAACAGAATCTTATTAAAAACATAGTAAACAAAATCTTACTTAGTAATCAACCATTTATTCAACATACTGTTTATTTGTTCCTATTAATGTGACACAACCACTTGGGCTGGACGGTAGAGTAACGGTCTCGCTTAATGCAGAACGACGTTCAATTCCCGACCGTCCAAGTGGTTGGCCACCATTCCTTTCCCCCCGTCCCATCCCAAATCCTTGTCCTGACCCCTTCCAAGTGCTATATAGTCGTAATGGCTTGGCGCCTTCTCCTGATAGTTCCTTCCTTTCATCTTAATGTAGGAATTGGCGTCCAGGAGAAGAGAAGGGTGACCCGAGAGACAAATAATTAAACATGTTGTTTAAATCAAAACATATATGTTTTGTTACCATTTTTTGCCTTTGTTAACTTTTAACACTGAAGTAACAAATGCTTTGCTCTACGTGTTGCTTGACTGCCAATATGTGATGCAACTATCTTCAATTGAAGAGACTGATACCTCTCCTACGTTACATTAGCAATAACCCGCCCGCACCCAATAGGCAAATATTATTGTCTCTAAATCCTAGGTCTTCAAGACTGTGCTATTAAGGCTTTGTATATGTTAGCTGATGTACGTGATGTAAACATTCGATTGTTTTCTGAAATGCAGATATATCTTGAGATGATTTCGGGGTTTAGCGTCCCCGCAGCCCGGTCCTTGACCAGGCCTCCCTTTTGTTACACATCCCCAGGAAGCAGCCCGTAGCAGCTGTCTATCTCCAGGAAGCTATTTACTGCTAAGTGAACAGAAGCATCAGGATGAAAGAAACTGCCCATTTTTTCCGCCTTCACCGGGGATCGAACCCGGAACCTCAGGACTACGAATCCGAAGCGCTGTCAACTCAGCTATCAGGCCCCCTTTTATTTGTTTAGTGCTACCTGAGTTACCCAGGTAACTCTTATCTCCTACACTCTGCTGGCAAATATTAGGTTAAAGGTGCACTCTTAGTGAGAAGTGTGCTCTTGTCTCTCGAGGGATCCACTATGAAGACTCGTTCAGCTGCAGGTGTTTTGAACGCCTCTCCTATTTCAATAGGGGGAAATATGACACGGTGGAACCCCCACTAGATCTGTGAAAACAATTGCTGCCGACTCGATGTTTTCACGGAGCTGAACGCGTTCCAAATTCCCTCGTGTATTGTTGCAGATTATTTTGACTCTTCAGGTATGTGACTTTCAGGGTTGGATAAATTAACCAATTTCGAACAGCCTTTTTTTCTCTGGTGTTTTCTGCAGTTCCTGCGTGGGAAATGCTAGATGTGACTCTGTCTTTATATTTATGAGGTCAGTCTCTCACATTTTATCTGAAAAATTGCGACCGTCGTTCTTGCAACATTCTTTCAAGAATTCGGATTTTCACGTAATCACAAAACGGCCTTAAATCCGATGATGGCACCAGATTTGTTGCAGTTCCTTTTAAATTTATTCAAAGTGACAAGGTTCATTTGGAGTTCGTGTCATGCTCATAGCGCCTGAGAATATTTTTACCAGATATCAGTATTAATTTATTATAATTTGTTAACCCTTTCACGTCTGTGTTTTGGAGTCTATTTCAAAAAAGTCCTTTAATTCACTGTCCCAAAATATCTGTAAAGCTTGTAATTTTTTACCACAACGATAAGCTCTTCGGAGTTTCCTTGGTCCAGGTAATATCGCTATTTGGTATAATGCAGGTATTTATCATTTATCCCATCCAATTTCCGGGCTACTCCACCCAAAAACCTTCATCCAGGGATTAAGGATTATGGACGGCATTAAGGCACAATATTCCACAACGATAATTAGTACATGAAGGTATGTGAGAATGTGGAAAATTACTCACGCTTTTTTCTTAATTGGCACACCTGTTTTAACCGTAGTGATGTAAAGTGGGCTTTGCCTTAAGTGCTAAGAGGGGCTCTATAAACTTAAGTGTGAGACACTTGATATTGTGATATTTTTTCTAATCTCTGTGAATAACTTTTTCCCTAACTTCGGAATACAGATGAAGCCTCCGCGGTTCCTTGATGTACAGGAAAGACAATTCTTTCCAGAGCATTTCATTTACGCAATTTTAAATAATTATATAATTTGAATCTGTATTCTTATTTAGTTGCTTCTTTAAATATATTTTATTGTATATAAACTTTTTTAAAATAACTTACGTGTTATAAAGTGATAATAATCTGATGGGTGATCATTAAGAAACCATCACAAAGGGACTAAAGAGTGATACCTGGCTTCCCATGCCATATATATATAGTGTTGACTGCCACAGCATAGTGGCAGAATAGTGCTCTTGCACTTTGATTTAATTAGAAGAGGATATCTCTAACTGACATCTTTCTTCAATGTAAATCAAAAAAATATTTGACTGTAGAATGTATAACACTTATCTTAAATTCACCCAACGTTTCGAACCTACATAATACCCCGTTTAAAAGCAGAGGTGCAACAGTTACTCTGAGAGAGAACTCTATCAACATCAGAGGCCCGAGACTGTTCAACATGCTTCCGCTACACATAAAGGGCATAACTGGCAAACCCCTCACAGTGTTCAAGAGAGAACTGGATAAGCACCTCCAAAGGATATCTGATCAACCAGGCTGTGACTCATACGTCAGGCTGCGAGCAGCCGCGTCAAGCAGCCTGGTTGATCAGTCCAGCAACCAGGAGGCCTGGTCGACGACCGGGCCGCGGGGACGCTAAGCCCCGGAAACACCTCAAGGTAACCTCAAGGTAAGGTACATGGTTCACTCTCAAGTGATGGAAACGAACTGTTGTTATTGCTGTTGTTTTAGATTCAGCGACTCGGAACAAAACGTTCCAAGCAGCACGGGATATGATGAACCCAACACACTCAGCTGGCACTGGAGATGTGCCGACTGTAGGGACTGTACGTCGTCGTTGTTGATGTTGTAGATATAGCTACTCAGAACGTGGTATCCATGTAGCACGGGCTATAATGAGTCCGTAATTGAGTTGAGTTACTCGCAATAACCTTGTTACTGTGATATGTGGGTCAAAGTTTCAAATGGGGGGGTGGGGTTTCTTCCTTTTTTCCTTTTCTTTTTCCGTTTCTGTTTTAGCGCACTGGTTTTTGTCTAGTTTTCATAACATTATCTTGGTGGCAGATATATATACACAGTGTTCACTAGTGATGTCCCATTTCTTAATGGCTTTTCTAATCATTGTAGTCGCTGTGGATTTTGCATCTAATATCAGCTGCTCTCATTGGATAAATCTAAGTTTACTGCACAGGCTCTCATTGCTTCACATTCCAGTAAGTAATGTAATAGTGGTGCCTCTGCATCTGTTCCACAGATATGACCCTCTTTAATCTATTGGGTTTATTACATCCCAGCAGCACTGTAACCAAGTCTGAGTCGGTGTATGGCTACTGCAATGTCTCTGGATATCTTTTTTGCAAGACTTGAAGGAGTAGTACCCAGTTGGCTGTTCGTACCGCATCGCAGGAATCTTCCTTCCGCTACTTTGACTCTCTGTGGTGACGTTTATAGTAGGGGGAGCACTTTCTTCTTGATTTGCTCTTAATCTGTGAAAATCTTGGAGATATTTTAACATGTCACAACAGGTAGAGCGAGTGACAGTTTTTGCTAGTGATCTGCCTTTTCATACCATGCTATGCCAATGTGACCTGGTATCCAATTTAGGGTGATGGCAGCCCTATAATGTGTGCTTATTCTATATGTAGGATTTTTGTGATGAGGTGTATATTTTCTCCGTGCTGGCTGGATAGCAATGCCTGGAACGAAGATTAGAGTTGATACTCTAAGCGGTAAAGGAAGCAGACCTCCTTGCGCAAAGGCAAGAGCATGTCCTTTGATTTCTTCATCCACCAGGCAGCACAGTGTGGCTATAGCATTGGCTAGCTCGAAGACTTCTTCTAGGTCCAGAAAAATAAGGATTCCTGGTTTGTTATTTATTTAGGGATATACTGGGCGTATTAATTTATACCGTTAGGGAGGTACGGTACATACAAATAAAGATAAGTGAAAAATAAGGCGTAAAGAGGTGAAGAATAAACCGTAAAGGGTGAAGAATAAAGTGACTAAAGGGGAAAAGAGCATACAAAGATTAATATGGTGTAGTGGGCGTGGCGTTTTGAGCAATGTCGTCAACGTTGGCATCTTCACGTTCTGATCTTGTTCATACTCTCTTGGTGGGTACAGTGACTAACTGCGTTATTTGGGTATTTATAGTGGGTTGTTCTACTTTTATGTGAATGGCTT